>VDFB02008619.1:0-23977 GCA_007258455.2 Sequoia sempervirens
TCTTTTCTATTATTTGTTTATTATCTATTTCATTTACTTCATCTCATTATTATTTATTATCTTTCTTTTCTTTTTATTTCTCATCCCTTCTATTTTATCAATTTTTCTTCATTTTGTTGCTTCCCATTTTCTCATTTTATTCCCATTTAATTTCTCCTTCATTATTACCCTGCCTATTTACTTTTGTTGATTCCATTATTTTTACTCTCTCACCTCCTACTTTTCATCTATTATTTATTTTATTTACTTTTATTTACTTTTGGTGTTTCTATTTACTTTCATTGCTTCTATTATTCTATTTTTCTCTATTTACTTTTCATCTATTTTTACTTTTATTCACTTCTCATCTATGCTATATTATCTTTTTCCTTCTTACTTTCACTTTGTTTCGTTTTCTCTTGGTAATTTATTTTTCATCATTCGATTGTTTTTGGTCAATCTATTTTTCATCTTTTAATTGTTGTTTGAATCTCTTTAATTATTACTACCATCTCCTTCTATTTACTTCATCTATTCTATTATTTTTCTATTATCTATTTCATTTACTTTCCATCTTTTAATTTCATTATTCATTATCTATTTCCTTATCTAGTTTCTTCATTCTATTATTTATTTATTATCTTTTCTATTTACTTTTCATCTTTAATTATTATTTATTTTCTATTTCTTCACTTCTCTTCTATTCAATTTTATCAAGTCCTTGCTCTTTAATTGCTAATTTATTGCTCACATTGCTCTTTAATTGCCTTTTAATTATTATCATTTTAATTTTATTTACTTCATCTATTCCTTTTTATCAATTTCTTTACCATTTTAACAGTCTTTCAGTTTTAGTTTGGTTCTTTAATCTCTCTCCTGCTATATAGTCACATTTATGTCTTGGTGTGTTTATATATACATATACTCATATTTATATATGTATGTAGGACGGTATTGCTTTTAATTCATTATTTTATTACCACTTGTATTTACTTCTCATCTACTCTTATTATCCATTCCCTTTTTACTTTCACTTTGTTTTGTTTTCGTTTGCAATTTATTTTTCATCTTTTGATTGTTGTTGTTAATTTAATTTTCATCCTTTGATCGTTTTTGCTAATTTATTTTTCATCATTTGATGGCTCTTGTTAACTCAAATAATGGTCTTTTTATATTTTTTGAATTATTCCATTTAGTCCTCACTAATGTGATTGTTTTTGTTTCATTCATTCTTCATCATTTGATTTCTTTCGTTTTCTACCTGATTCCTTTACTCTTTGATATTTTTTGAGCTATTCTTACTTAGTCTTTTCTCTTTTATTTCTCCCTTACAATTTACCATTGTTTCTAGTGATTAATTGTTTCCTTTCATCCATTATTATAATGGTGCCTTGTTTATTTACTTTTCAATATTTTTTATTCTTAATTATTTATTTATTTTCGTTTGTCCTTAATTTATTATATTTATATTTGTTTTGTTTCTTCCTTATCTTTCTCATTATCCTTTGCTTATATAATTCAAACATATACTTAGGTTTTGTTGTTTCTTATATATATATTTATAATTATGTTATGTCTTTGTGGGGAGCGTGCTTCTCAACCTTCCCAAACCCCTCTTCCCTCTCCTTTATATCCAAGTCTGTCTGCTCTCTTTCATTCTCACTCTACTGCTAATCATCCTGATGATGGATCATGGAGTATGATCCGAAACGTTGATGATATAAAAATCACACACAGTTTATTCCAAAAATCTTGCATACTAGCATCATGGACTGTGGAAACAAAAATGTCATAATATCGTTCGAAGCAAATTTCAGGAAGGACTTTATGTGAAACAAAATCGGCCAACAATTCTAAAAAATTAGAAAAACCCCATAGATCTTATAGATACATAAAATTTTATTGCTTTTACTGAACAATTTTCTTCTGTAGTTTTTGTTGGAAAAATCTAAAAGACCAAAAAAAAGTTACAGGCTCTTCCAACAAAAACTACAGAAGAAAATCAGTCCTGCAATCAGAGAGGTTGCAAACAGTGTATTTCCTACAGTTTTTGGTGATTCAAATCTATGTGGAAAATGGAAGGAGATTCTAACCTGGTGCTTGCGTATTCATGTAATTTCCCAGTGCTGGAGAATATGATGAGCCCAACTTGTGCATCGCATAGAATCGCCAACTCCTTTGCTTTTTTCATCAGCCCACTTCGCCGTTTGGAGAAAGTAACCTGCCTGCTTCTGGAATTGTCGATCTTTCTCACAATAACTTTTCCTCGCCCCATTTCAAAGATCTCCGAGCTTGAAATTCTCTGTGCAAATTTCTCAACTGTTGCAGCAAAGGCCTGAATAATGAATTCCAGCCGACCTTTCTTAACCAGTATTGGGAAAGTGGTAAATTAGTGCAGCTGCTAGAATTTTCCATATTGATAAGAGTTTATAATATTGAGTGAAAGATGCACGCGTCGAATGGGTGTTGGATATTTGATAAGGAATCCTTGCGTCAGGTTGGAATTACAGAGAAAACAAGTTTGCTTTCATTTTCAATGGCAATTTGTCTATCCATATGTTGACAGGTGTGTTAGATCACTCCAAGAAAGGAAAAAGTCGTAATCTTTGCCAGTCTTGGATTTCCCTCTATATATTAATTTAGATTGCTGGTCGTTATCTAACCAACTAGAGCCATTGCAGGTACCACAACCTTGGGAACACAAATGCTTTTTCTAATCTCCTCGTTGCATAACAGTTCAACCTGTGTCTAATCCGGGAAGATTATTTAAATATTTCTCTCATTCTGGGAAAGAGATATCCCATATATGAAAGAAGTCCAATCAGCAATAGCTAGCACATGGAGCTAGAATAAAATAATTAGTTACAAGTAATTAAAGAACCAGCAGAAACATAAAGAGAATGTATTTAAATTAAGTCGTAAATGTGGGAAGAAAGAGATAAATATATTAGAGCTCTAGATATATTAATATAAGGGTTGAAAGAGTATGGAGAAGTTGAGAATATTGGTATGCTAATAAAATATTTTTTAGAAAAAAAAGATTAATTGACAGGGTATATTTATGTAAGTGAGTAGAATTGAAATAACAAGAAAAAGAAGAATGAATAGCAAGATAAGAGCTATTATGAAAAATATTGAAGAGCAGACCAAATTGTTAAGAAACAAAAGATTTCTCAAAGGCATACAAGTTTGCATGGATGTAAATCTAAACCCAGTATATCTAGAAGAAAGAAAGGATGGGAGGAAGTAGTAACAACAAGAAATTCAAGAAAAGGGGCATGGTTATATAGTGGGAAAGCTCAATTCTATGATGAAATGTCCGACAATGAATAGGAAGGTGAACCCCCATTAGTACATCTTACAATGGAAAATTAAAATTATAGAGGTTACCCTTGGAGGAGAGGTCTTGGTTTGGGGTCTATAGGAGACGAAAAAATATGTCATTGTTCTTGTTGAAACACATGAACATGATGACTACAAAGTTTCAAATTTTGAAGGATAGAAGAAGTTTTTAGTTTGGAATGAAAGAATAGAAAGTGGTCTGAAAGGGTATAGAGTAGTGAAAATTTTAGTAAGAGAATCATACGGAAGAATCATAAAATTGAAAAAGAACATCCAATCAATCAATACATATGGATGAATATAATAGATAATGGATCAATAATTAATGTTACTACTTTTTATTTTACACCTACTAGTTCAAAATCATGTAAGGAAAATAATTTGGATTGTGAGAATCCATGAAAAGGGTCTCACAAGATAGAAGAGGATATGTCCCACACTATGTAGCAGGATTGTTGGGATTTGCAACCTTTACAATTTGATCATATTTAATAGAATAAAATTACGAAGGAACTTAAAAAACCTTACATGTTAAACATACAAAGTCCAAAATACAATCGATTACATTATTTGTTCACAATTTTTCTTTTTCTTTTTAGAACTAATGTAGGTGGAAGTGGAAAGCTTCCCTATAGAAGGGAAATCTAATCATAATCTAATATAATGAATTTGATCTAGTCCCTAATTTTTGGGATGGAAGAACAAATATAATGAAATCACTTTTGGGGATGGAAGAGCAAAGATACTGATAAGTAGGAGGTATTTTCCACAGCATATCAAATTATGATATTGGTATAAGGATTCAACCATGCAGTGTGTAGTTTTACGAGTCAAACTAATTGACCCATATTTCATGAGTAGTGATTCACAAGAACCCATCTCTCATGATAGTGAATAGTTTTATATATCCTTTGATTGTTGATTACATTAAAATATTCAGTGGGGTAATGCCTGTACGTTTTTATTCCTCATTTCTTTAAACAATCCAGGATACGTGATGAACTTTTAATTGATTACTATTCTGTAAAATGTGGTTCCAGTTTCTCCAAACATTACATCGATTCTCATCGTAGCTTCCCAAAATTAGTAGTATTCTTCTCGTCGTAGCTTTCCAAAATTAGAAGTTTTCTGAGACAAAGGAAAAGCAAATGCTTCTGCTTTAATCCACCCACACTGCCAGAGGACATTTGTAGAAGTGTCATTTGCTGTGTCCGCAAAACCTAAATTTTCTTCTGCCTTTGCACGACGTCGTAAATCAATTGGGCAAAGTTTGGTAGTAACAGGAATCTCTTACACCGAGATTATATTGAATGTTTATCAACTCGACAGTATGCACGCAGCGTTGATTCGACTGGTTTGGCTGTTTTTGTCACGTCTCTCATCAAGATGTGTGGAAAAGCAAAATTTATATAATAATGTTTCTTCCAAGAGCTTGATAACTCTGCAAAGGTGAAAACCGGAACCCACATCAATTATAAACCTCATATTTTAATAGAAAAGATTCTTTTATCTATGTGAAAGATATTGATGTCTAATCTTCTTAAAAGGTGGTGATATTATTATAAATGAGCTCACATGTGAGGGATCAAGTGTAGTTGAGTGCAAGGATATAACATCGTAAGGGATGAGGTTGGGTTTGTGTCATAGACGATTTTGACGTCAACTGAAGAAGTGTTAGTCTAAGGCTTGTGCTCCCGTGTAGAGTAGTTAAATGACTATACGGATTTGATATAACAACTCTCCAACAAAAAGAAATTGCATATCCATACTTTTATGGCTATGTCTTTAAGAGATTATTTTAAATATAATAATTAGTTTATATGTGATATTTTTGTGTGAATTTGGTTCATGAAAGTATCATGTTTCTACTTTATTATTTCTCTTTTTAAAGATTAATCTTGAATTACAATTCTCTGAGATCAACACTGACAGATGGCTGGCCACTGACTGACACACAATAATTAGAGGCAACATTCACTCAACTTGCTACATATTGTTCCCTGTTATGGACAAAATTACAATTGGTCCAATTAGTGGTCTAAACTGAGAACATGACCCTTTTATGGTTCAATAGTTACCCCAAAAGCAGGTGTTCCTGGTACCACTAATCTCCTACCAAGATTTAACCTCGTATTTCTTCTTCTTTTTTGTTGACCCTTTGTCATTGATGTCAAAGGGGAGAAAGTGGACTCAAAATGTTGAATTGAGGAGATGCTAAACCGAGGAGAGATAGTGGGCTCAAATGTTGAATTGTCTTGTTGAATAATCTAAGAATATCTTCCATAGGGAGAGTAAATTCTATAGCCAAGAAATCATTCAGATGTACTTTGCAGACATGTTTGGTGGCCAAAATTTTGTTGTTTGCAATCAATGAAAAAGGGGGAGATTGTTGAACATAGGTTGTCATTGATGTCAAATTGATGTCAAACTAATTGTTACTGGCAGTGGTTACCAAAGGGTGTCAAAACTGTCAAATGTGAAGGTTGTCAAAGAGATTGTAGGAGTACTAGAATTATCATTTGTCTCAAGGTTCTAGAAGCATGTTGTTTATTAGTGTGTAGACTGTCTAATCAATTCAATTATCATGAAGCAAGTTTTGTTGATTCACTAATACCTTTAGATAGTTAGTGTATTTATTATACCGATGAGGGGAAAGCTACCCAAAACCACACAAATCAACAATAGATACCAACACGTATAAGATGCTAGATAGAAAAATAACACACTTTCAATTATTTTCAGATAATAAAATTATATATTCAAAACCTACATGCTACAACCTCATGGGCTTTATTCATTACAACAAAATCAACTCTAAAAATAAAATATATTATTTAGAGCCCAAAATCTACACTATTGGAGCCACCTTCTATAACCCCCATTTAAACCTTTTTATTTTCCCCAATAACCTCCCTAGAATGTTCTAGAAAGATCAAATTTCCCCTTTTTTGTGTTGGTGCCAAAAGTCTTGCCATTTGATTTCTGGCCAAGGAAGAAATTTTTATGAAATTCACTTTTAGAGGGGCAATTTCATGGCCATAACTTTGATACACAGAGTTTGATTTGCTATTATTACATATCGTTGGAAAGCTCTCAACAATATCTATAGCACACCAACAGACCATAGGTCAGTTTTTTTGACTTTTTGACCTATTTTTGGGCCTCTAAAGTCTTCATATATGAATTTTAAGCTGCATTGGAGAAATTTCTGGGGACATAAACTTTAATATCTCCCAAACCATGCAAGGTATTGAGATGATTCTTTCGCAATCGGAAATGTTTTTCAGTTCTGCTCTTTGGAGTAAATTTTCAGGTCCATACGAGCCCATTTAGGCCAACTTACTAAAAATAGTAAGTGCTCATTTTTCACTATTTTTGATGCCTGATTGTCCTACACCCCTTAAGTACCATCATGGGACTCAAAAAAAATAAAGAAAGTAAAAATAAAAATAAAAATTCGGTGATGCAAGATTACCCTACATTGTTGGATGCTCCTGCATCAAACACCCAGGGTAATTTGAAAAGTGACCCTATCACTTCTTAGGAGTTAGAGGGAAACCAAGATGGTTAACCTCAACCTCAGACAACCATGATGAATCTTCAATAGGCCTTCCTCTCCATTTCACCAAGTACTCTACATATTGCATGTTTCTTGTGCTTCTACCCACACGGCTATCCAAGATTTCTTCTATCTCTTCCTTCTCTGAAGTAGGTGCTGGAATTTTCCACTATTCTTTTATCGATCCCTCCTCTATATCACCTTCATGATGCTTTGTAAAACTAGCAATGTTTAACACAAGAGAAATGTTTATTCCACTAGGCAACTCTACCTCATAAGCATTTCCTGAATCATGCTTCTTCAAGAACTTGCATGGTCCAAACTTCTTCATCTGTAACTTGTGTGTACCAACTAGAAAACTTTCCTTTCGCAAATGAACCATTACTTCATCTCCTAGTCAGAACTCCTTATACCTCCTTTTTTTATCTTCCTGAGCCTTATATTGCAAGTTCATCTTATTGATATGTTTCTTCACCTCTTCGTGTAAATTATTCAGGTGCTCAGCAAAATATTCAACCTTAGCACTACTCTTCTCCCCCTTATCCATGTTTCTTAGTTCAGAAGCGGTTCTTGGAATACTCCCATATACAATTTGGAATGTTGATTTACTAGTGCTCCTATTGACAAAATTATTATAAGAAAATTATGCCTATGGTATAATCAAATCCCATCCCTTAGGCTTATCTCCTACTAAGAATCTTAATAGGTTACCCAAAATCCTATTCACCACCTCTGTTTGTCCATCAATCTGTGGATGGTGTGCAAAACTAAACTTAAAATTTGTCTTCAACTTCTTCCATAATATCCTCCAGAAATAACCAACAAATTTGGTATCTCTTTCTGAAACTATACTCTTTGGTAGACCATGTAGTCTCACCACCTCTCTGAAAAACAACTCTACAACATGAACAACATCACTGGTCTTATGACGCAGAATGAAATGTGCCATCTTTGAAAATCTATCCACCACCACAAATATGGAATCATGCCCTCTCTGTGTCCTTGGCAAGCCAAGAATAAAATCCATGGTAATATCCTCCCATGGCCTCTCAGGTACAAGTAATGGCTGATACAATTCAATACTCTAACTTGTTCCTTTCGCCATCTGACATACTCTGCAACTTTGTACAAACCTCTTCACATCTTCTTGTAATTATGGCCAATAATAATTCTCACTGACAAGAGCAATGGTCTTATCTAGACCAAAATGTCCAGCCAATCCTCCACTATGCTTCTCCTTGATTAGATTCTCTCTCATAAAACTCCTTGGAATGCACAATTGGCTTCCTCTAAACAACAATATCCCATCTTGGATTAAGAAATCAAACCATCTCATCCTATCCAATGTAACAAGTTCCAAACAAGCCTTTCAAGCTTCTGCAAAGTTTGGATCTTCAGGATACAAACTCTTGAGTTCATTGAACCCAACAACCTCTATATTCATTTCTATCAACAAATTTTTCCTTCTACTCAAGGCATCTGCAACTCTATTTGACCTTCCACCCTTGTGCTTCAAAACAAAGGTATAACTCTACAAAAACTCAACCCACTTTAAGTGCCTTTGATTTAACTTTCCTTGATTATTGAGATACTGCAAAGCCTGGTGATCAGTATATAAAACAAATTCTTTTGGCAACAAATAGTGTCTCCATTTCTTCAAAGCCTGAATTATAGCATAAAACTTCTAATCATAGACAAAGTATACCTTCTTAGCATCATTCAACTTCTCACTAAAATAGGCAATAGGCTTACCTTCTTGACTCAAAACAACTTCTATGGCAGTGCCACTAGCATCACAATCTACCTGAAAGACCTTATTGAAATCTGGAAGTGCCAAAACAAGTTGCTCTGTAGCTTTCTTCTTGAACATATCAAAACTTTTGGATGCTCATGTAGTCCACTTAAAATCTTTTCTATCCTCTCTCATCGCTTCAGTTAGAGGTGCACAAATACTACTGAAATTCTTAATAATTTTTTTGTAAAAACTTGCTAGACCATGAAATGATCTTACCTCAGTAACATTCCTCAGGGTAGGCCATTCAATGATAGCTTTCACCTTCTCTAGATCCATTTAAAGACCCTTTGCTGAGACAACAAATCCCAGATACACCAACTCTCTCTTCACAAAAGTACATTTCTTCAAATTAATCAACAACTTCTCCTCCCTTAGCTTCTCAAAAACTTTTCAGATATGCATCAAGTGCTCCTCCAATGTCTTACTAAAAATCAAAATATCATCGAAATAAACAATAACAAATTTTCCTAAAAACTCTTTCAATACCTTATTCATAAGCCGCATAAATGTGCTTTGCGCATTGGTTAGCCCAAAAGGCATGACTAACCACTCATACAAGCCCTCCTTGGTTTTAAAGGCTATCTTCCATTCATCTCCTTCTCTAATTTGGATCTAGTGATATTTTCTCTTCAAATTTATCTTTGTGAAGTACTTAGCTCCACTCAAACAATCCATAATTTCATCCATTCTTGGCAAGGGAAATCTATACTTGATGGTGATCTTGTTGATGGCTCTAGAATCTATACACATCCACCATTCCCCATCCTTCTTTGGTACTAGTACTGCAGGTACTACGCATGGACTCAAACTCTCTCTAATCAATCCCTTCCACAACAACTCTTGCACTTGTCTGTTCATCTTTTCACTCTCTAGTGGATTTATACGATGAGTTTCCTTATTTGGAAAACTAGCTCTAGGAATCAAGTCCATTTGATGACTAATATTTCTCATTGGAGGAAAACATTCAGGTATGTTATCAGAAATAATAGCTTGAAACTCATTCAAGAAATATGAAACCTCTACAGGTACCTCAGTAGTATCTTCTTTATCAATTCTAGGGATCAATGCAAAACACATATGCTCATGCCTCATACCTTCTAGGAACTTCTTGCCATCAACCAAAAAAATTCTTGCATTACTGTATACCTTTTCCTCTACCTCTTTCAAGGGCTTCAACTTATGACGAACCCCATCCTTTGTCAAAGAATAGGTGTTGGCATGTCCATCATGTACTACTCGCCAATCAAACTGCCATGGTCTCCATAACAACATATCATAAACATCCATAGGCATAATATCACACAATACCTCGTCATGGTAATTTCCAATCTTGAACTTTACCAGACATTATTCATTTACCAAGGCTTTATGGTTCTTCTACAACCAAGCAATCCAATATGGGTTCAGATGCCTTCTTCTCTCTAACCGCAACTTACTAACCATTTCTTTTGAAACAAGGTTATCAGTACTACTGGTCCATCAATAATAACATTGCAAACTTTAACTTCACACTTACATCTGGTGCGAAACAAATTCTTCCTTTGAGTTGGTTCCTTCTCCTCATTCAGCAGGGCTCAAGTCTAGTAACACAAACCTCTCCTCTTTCTGCATTCTCAGATTGGGAAGACTCAACATCTTCATCTACATGTGCAACTTGTGCATTAACCACAAGTCTTCTATTTGTCTTTCCTTGATGTTGATGACACTCATAGGCTTTTTCCTTCTCCGCACTAGAAATAGATTCCACGAAAGCCTCCTAATCTTCTTGATCCTCGTCCAGATCTTCCTCTTCCTCTTTGGTCTCCATTGTTCTAATCATGAGGACGGTAGATGTTATCTCCTTTCTAGTTCTGGCTGCTACTAACACCTTCACCTTTCTTTTGATCTTCATTTTGATCCCCATATGACCATCCACCGGTCTTTCCTTCACGACCTCCTCCTCATTGTTTGTTCTCAAACCTCTTGTTCAGTCATTCTTTAACCTTTAGAGAAAATTGATAAGCATCCTTAATGGTTGTCATTCTTACCAAAGCCAATTCTTCTTGTATGCTTGGCTTCAACTCATTAATATAATGAGCAACTTTCTCCTTACACCTCAGAATGTCCTATCTAAATCGGGACCTTGTGAAATTCCTCTGTGTATTCTTTCACTGTCCTTGTTCCTTGCCTCAAGCTCTGCATCTTCTTGAGCAGCTCCAATTCGTAATCGACTGGAATAAATTGTTTCTTCAATTTTGACACTATTTTGTTGCATATAAATTTTTTATCTTTCCCTTGTCTTCCTCTTTCTAACTAGACCTCTTTCCACCATATAATGGTGTGACCTTTCAATTTTGTCTTTGCAAACCTCACTCTATGAGGATCTTCAATCTCAAACTCAAAAAATTCCTCCATGTCATTGATCCAATTGATCAATTCTTCAGGATTTAGACTTCCATTGAAAGTTGAAACCTCCATTTTAGGTCTCTTCACAATGCTTGAGATCACTCGCAACAATCTTATTTCTCTAGGATCCATTGGATCCTACTCTTCCTCTTCCATTTCCGCTTTTGTTTCATCTTCACTGTCATCTCTATCTCGTTGCACATCTCTTCTTCGAACCTCTTGCGATAAGATTTCTCATTGTCTTCTAAGGGCTCTGATTTCATCTCTAGGTGGATCTCTTCCTCCACCACCTCGGCCTCTACCTCTGCCATGCTGGGCAAGTCTTGGAGGCATCTTGAACTCAACCCACACTCACAGATCCTACTGCAACTGCCTCACATTCGGTGCTCTGTTACAGGCTCAAGAACTCTTGCTTTGATACCACTTAATGAGGGTCAAGCTGCCAAAACCACACAAATCACAACAATGGATACCAACATAGAAGATGTGAGACAAAAACATAACTCACTTTCAATTATTTTTAGATAATGAAATTACATATTCAAAACTTACATGCTACAACCTCATGAGCTTGATTCATTACAACAAAATCAACTCTTAAAAGAAAATATATTATTCGGAGCCCAAAATCTGCACTATTGGAGCCACCTTCTACAACCCCCACTTAACCCTTTTTATTTTACCCAATAACCACCCTAGAATGTTCTAAAAATTTCAACTTTCTCTTTTGTTTTGGTGCCAAAATTCCCACCACTTGATTTCTGGCGTATGAAGAAATTTTAATGAAATTCACTTTTTAGAGAGGCAACTTTGTGGGGCCATAACTTTTGATCTGAGTGTCTGATTTGCTATTATTGCATATCATTAGAAATCTCTCGAAGAGATCTACAACACATTAACTCACTGTAGGTCGGTTTGGCAACCTTTCGTGCTGTTTTGGGGCCTCTAAAGTCTTCATATTTGATATTGAAGCTGCATTGGAGAAATTTCTTGGGATGGAAACTTTAATATCTCCCAAACCATGTAGGGTATTGAGGCGATTCTTTCGTGACCGAAAATGTTTTTCAATTCTACTCCTTGGGGTAAATTTTCATGTCCATACGAGCCCGTTCAGGTAGACTTACTAAAAATAGTAAGTGCCTTTTTGCCATTTTTGGTGCCTAACTGTCTTACACCCCTTACATGCCATCATGGGACTCAAAACAACTAAAGAAAGTAAAGAAAACAATTTTTTTTTAGGTGATGCAAGATTTCCCTACACTGTTGGATGCTCCTGCATCATATACCATGTTTGGTATGTGGTCAACATGAGTGTGGTGGTCTAAAAGGACATCTTTTGGGCAAAGAGATTCAAAATTATGGTTGGCATTTCTTCCATAAATGCAGTGTTGCTTTGTGGTTTGGAAGGAGAGCTTGTCTACACTAGTTCTATCACTTTTTTAAGTTTCTAGTGATGAGGCTTAGTGTGCAAGAAGTTTGAAGTTTCAAGAATATCTATTAGGGGTGATCCCATAATAGTGGTTTTATAATTTTGCCCAAACCGGAATCAAATTATTATTTTTAATAAATATTTACATTCGGCACCTATAGCTAAACTGAGGAATTTGAAGATGGTGCAAACTAGAGTCTCATCAAATTTTGTCTGTAGATTCTAAAAATATTTTTTCAAAATTTTTGGAATCAAATTGCACTTCTTTTTCTATCTCCCACAAAATAGATTTTTTTCAGAAAACAACATTTTTAAAAGTGACGCCGTATAGCGCATAACTTTTTTTCCATGAAGGATAAAATTATAATTCTTTCAAATTTAGATTTGTAACTCTGATATCTAGTGCTTCCACTTGGTTAGATAGTTTTAATTGAATATTTTTCCTTAATCAAGTTTCAAAGTCAAACAAATTACAATTCAAACACAACACGACAGATAACGCGTAACGCTTTTTTGTATATGTCAAAATTTTATTTAATTTTTTGTTGGATCAAGGACTTCAATATCTGGTGCACTCATATTTTTTAATTTTTTTTTGATAATGTTCTATTTTTCCACATGTGAAGAACAAAGAAATTCATTTTCGATGAAAAACCTATGTTTAATAAAACTTAAAAAACAAATACATAACAAAACCAAAACATATTAAAATTATATTCATTGGATAGCTTGTTCTGAGGAATACCATAATCATTTGAAATAAATTTTAAATGAATTCATTTGATCCCCCAAAATCTAAATCAAAAGTGATTTTTTATCAGCATTTTGATAGGTGTAAAGGAGACGCATTTATAGGTATGGTTTAAAACTAGCGAGGTTCTATCCAAGGGGGTTTGATCTAAGGTGATTTGATCAAACCCTCTTCAATTGGAATCCTTAAAATGGAACTTTTTAAGGCTTAAATCATTATATTTTCTAAAAATATGTGATTTCAGCTAAAATTCCTTCCTCTCAGGAATTGTAAACCACTATTATGACAACACCCTTAGGCTATTCTAAGTTTGAGGCATGTGTGGTAATGTCTAGTAGCATGTAAAATTCAAATCTTATGTGTGGAGTGAGGATAGGACCTATTTAATGTTCTTGTGGTGTCACAAGGTGTCAAATTCTTTTGGTGGCAAGAAATTTTTGTTTGGACCATTGTATTATATGTTTCATGTAATTTGAATTTAGGCCCATCTTATGTCATCTAAGTTTTGTGCAAGTCCCCATCCAACATGGAAAAGTGTTAATGTAGTGTTATGTATATATTTCCAATGTTTAGATACATTGTAATAAAAAACAAGTGATAAGTGTAATGAATGGAAGGTATGTAAGTTGTAAGCATATAAGTTTGAAGAAAAGAGGAAGAGCTAATATCAGAGGGTCATTCGTAGTGTGAGAGAGTGTCAACTATGTCTCTAGAGTATATCAAAGTTAAATTTCAAATTCGCCATTATTTTTGTATTCTGGTAGGACTGGTTTTCTACTTTTTGTATTGTTCCCATAGGGATTGGTGTCTCTTTTTGGTGGGGATTATTGTCTCCAGTAGGTTGGTGCCTACAAATTTATTTAGGTATTGGTGCCTCTGGTAGGTTGGTTCCTACATCACATTGTAAAATTTACTTATTATATTCTTGCTTGTGAGATTTCTCATCATGGTTTTTCCCATCTTGGGTTTCCATGTACATCTGGTTTTGTTCTTTGAATAATTTCTTGTGTGATTTAGTGCCCTTCATGTTGAAATTCTATATAATAGTTGTGAAAATAAAGGTTTTTAAAATTGTTTTGATCTATTGATTCACCCCCCCTCTTAGTAGATTGTGTGCCCTTCATATTTAGATATCAAAACATTAGAGAAAGTGAATCTCGATAGTCTATTTTCTATCAATTCATCTCACTTGTACAAGTACAATTTTATGCATTAATTCAATTCCAATGACATGAAGAATAGGTTCATAGGTGCATATATGAACCAAAGTGAATTGTAGAAAGCTTGTAGACTCCAAGATACTTGTCTAATAAATTCTAAAGACCTAGCATATCTTATGGAAAAACTTAGTATGCACCTCTAATAGTGTAAGATTTACTAAACAAATGACCTAATACAAGCACTAAAAGAATATCCCCATAAAGAAAACTCAAGATATACAAACATAAGATCTATAAAAAAATTAACTTGGCATAACAACATATAAAATAACGCTTTTATTAAAAAGAATGGGAGAAGAATAAAAGAAGCATAGTCAAAAGAGAAAATATGTCAATATTCATTAGGAAAAATTTTCAAGTAAAAAAAATACTCCCTCCAAGACATAGAACCAATTTATTATTCAACACATAATAGTTACAATACACTTTTGGGCATTTTCCTTAATATGGAGAGTGTCATCCTACTCCTTTGAAGGAAACTTGATAGCATAACCTAGTAATGATTTAAACTCCTCTCACAACATATCAACCTAGGCACCCAAAAAATAGGGAATAACCAAACAAGAAATCATAATTAGTTTAAGGAGAACCATGCGCCAACATAAGAGGTATGGGGTGCACATATGTATGACACAAATTCTAACACCTATGTCCAACCTAAAATGATAGTATTCTCTCACACATGTTAGGTGCTACAATAAGTTGTCAAGGTCAATCTACTCCAATAAATTGTATTCCCTAAGTGGTCATATTCCACATTTACCAACATGCTTTGTGTCAAGCATCATAAACTATCATAAACTTGGTCAAGATTCTTTGTCCACTTTGTAATTCCCTTCTTACATGCTATTATGCAAATCATGTAATATCTTATGAAATTTACAATATTATATCCTACATATCTTACATGATATAATTCTATTATATATTCTCAAACATATGCCATACTAAAGCATACCATGACATAGTTTTCATGTCATAAGTGTGACACCCCATTTCCTAAATAAATCGCGCATATAATAAATAATATGGTATTTTAAGATAATTAATTCAAGAATTAATAATTGTAAGGTGTATGACACAAAAAATCCCAACATTTCTCACTTGTCACATACCTTGCAAGAAGAAAAGGGAAACTCTAAAAATTATGTGAATTGCTAAGGGCACCACCATTTTCCCCTATCTAAACTACATTGTGTGTATGGGATTCACAAAAGCATTTGCAAAAATTAACTATGGGCCACACTCAAAACCAAATTAAGAGTAAACTTGAAATCCACTTGACCAATTTTAGAGCATACTCAAAAATAATTCTAGAGCATACCAATTGTGGAATTGCATTAACCAAATCTAGAAGATACTCTTCGTAGCCATACTCAACTTATTTTTAGAACACATGCTAGAGAGTTATATTATCCTCCAAAATAGGATTGATTATGCACCATATACTCCAATCTAATCAAAAAAATTACCACAACTAGTTTCTCACATCCAATTAAACCCAACCACTATTGGGAATTGGTGTCTCAACCTTCTGCCCTATTTTTTAGGAGTTCCTATTTTATAGGAATATTTTCTATGCTAAGAAATGAAGAATTAATTATCTCCTATTTTTTAGGAAGTGGGACTCACCTGTAAGTTTCCTATTTTTGTAGGGGACCAACCCTTGGAGACAAATCCCTCCTTTTGTTTCTTGGGGGAAGTAGAAAGAAAGAAACAACATAATTTTTAGGGATCATAAAAGTATCAACATGGAGGTTTTTTTTAGTATGAAACAACAATTGTAAGAAAATATAAATGTGGAAAATTATGGGCTCTCCAAATTGTTACCTTTCTAAGGAGAAATCAAAATAAAAAATTATGCGGAATCAAGCAAGACTTATCCCAAATAAGGGAAAATTTGTTGTGTAGAAAAAAACCAAAGCGATCCCTCCTGAGTAAGGTTGGATTAAACTTAATTTTGATGGATGTTCTAAAGGAAATCATGGCCTAGGTTATGGGAGGAGTGATCAAAAATCACAATGGTATCCTTATTGAAGGATTTTCCAACAATCTTGGAATTTTCTCTAGCAATATTACTGAAGCTATTGTGGCTTGGTGAGGTGTCAAGATTAAAAAGAGAAAGGCTTCGACAAAGTCATTATTGAGGGAGATTCTAAGTTGATCATCGACATTTTGAATGGATCTTCTATAATACCATGGATGATAAGAGTCATGATGGAAGACTACAAAAATCTGATTAGAAATTTTCTTCAATACAAGATAATCCATACCTATGGAGAAGGTAACAAGGTGGCTAAGGCTGCTTCTAATGAAGGAATTTTTTTCCTTGAGTGGTCCAATTAGAGGTTTGATCAAATATCGCACAAAATAAAATAATTTATTTCTCATGAAATTCTTGAAACTAGAAGAGAGTTTACCACATGTAATAATGATTATTAAGTTGGGCTTGTTCTCTAAGAGAAAAAGATATATGTTTTTAACCATTTGTTTAAATTTATTGAAGGATATTAATCCTCTTCATATTATGGGAAGGGAGAGAAGCTTTAATTGTTTTTGAGAGTATAGTAATATTATTGGTTGGAAAGGTATGGAGAATGGATATCACAAAATAGATGCAAAACATGAGATATTAAGCCATGACTTTGATATAATATTTATTCTTATAATCATTTCTCCTAAGGACATGAAAAAGATTTCATATCATCCTTCAATCCTATCAATAAAATGGAAATATATGTAATAATGGCAACATGATTCTTAAGTCCTTTCCCATCACTTCGACGATAATTAAAATGTATGAGCTTTTTATCAAGTGCAATACCTTTGACATGTGGATTATTTTAAAGGAAAATATTATTATCAATCAAACTCTTGCCACAAATTATGTTTTCTCCTCTTTAAATGACAACCTTTTTGACAAGGATTTTCATTTCAAAATTAACATTATTTTTCCCTCTCTGTGCCTTAATCTAACTAGTTCCTTGGTGTTTCTCATACTATTGAGGAATAATTTTGAAAGAAATATGGGTAGCTCGAGAAATTTTTTTGAACTTCTTTCATCCCTCTTAAGTAGAATATCAAACTTTGGAATTTTTTTGAGGAGTTAGACCTCATGCCTTTTTTCCAGGCCATGCAAGGGTATGATGACATCCTTACTTCAAAAAGTTTTAATTCTTGCAAAGGTGGTAAGCTCTCTATCAAATGAATCCATTTTGAGGTGACCACTCAACTTATTACAAACACAATGAGTTTAAAAAGAAAAGGAATTAAAGTGGAAAAATTCAGCAATGGAAAGTATTAAAGGTTCATGGATAAGTTAATTGAAGAGGTGAAAATCATGTGAGACTCTAAAATGGTTTTGATATAGAGAAGTTGCATGTGTCATACAACATAGTAAGTCTCCATATCATGTGCTATTTCACCCTAGAAGGTAGATTTAAGACTATTCATGGATATCATTTTCCCTTTATGAATCATATATGTCATAATGAAAGGATAAATATTCTTTTTTACATAATTTCTTTGCAGATCTCATACATTGCTAAAGGGGCTTCCTCACCTCTTCACCGGGGTTTAATTCTTACTCTTTACGAATATTTTCTCTCCACCACCCCTTAGCTGAACCTTGCCTCCTTTGTTGAACCTTTGGAAATTAAGTTGATTGAAAATAAACCTCTTTTATCCCTAAATACCCCTCCTTCAAGTACAAAATCAGAATCTAATAAGGGTTTTTTGAACTCTGTTGTTATCTCGATTCCCCCTCTTGAAGACGAGTTGTAGAATGCCTCTCCCCAAAAAAGAAAACCCCTCCAACCCTTCTTGCTTCCAAAATGGTAAAGGTGGGTTCCTTTGGATCTAAGGGGAATATGCAAGAAATAATAGAGATATTTGATGATGTCCAGTCCAACCAAAATAATTATACTAGTGGTGGGTCGAGAGAGGGAGGAGGTACACCAGGTTAGCATGTATTGGTCAACAGAACAAAGGTAATGATAAAAAATGTAAAAATTTGGCCTTTGAGGAGGAGGGGAATGACTCCTCCAATGAGAAGTTCTTCCCTGATTATGAAGAGGATAGCCCAAAATATAGATTACAAGAAGAAGATGATGAAGAGGTCGGTGTGGAGGAAGAAGATGATAAAAGTGAGGAGGTGGAGAATTTTGAGGAGCTTAATGAAGAGGAAATGAATGCTTTAGATATTGGAAAAGATGATGGTAAGGGACCAATAATATGAGGAGATAGAGGAAACCAAAAGAGAGGAAGAGACTAATACTAAGCCTCTGTAAAATATAAAAGACCAAATAAAGGATCTGTGAAGTTGTGTTTCAAGAGTTGAGTCAAATCATTCAACTATGATAAGATGAAGGAAAGGGTTACAACTCTGGAAGATACTATAGGAAAATTTATTTCTATAAAAGATGGGATAATGTAGCATGCTATTTTTTGTACTATTTTAGGAAAATCAGAGATTAGGAAACTTAAGAAGAAGATGGGAAAGAACCAAGAGGATAATGCCCAAATGATGAGAATCATCATGGACAACATTGAGGAGAAAGAGGAAGGACTCTCTTGACAAGATGAAGACTAACTAAGACTTAATTAGTAGCCCTAAGGATTATTGGTGTTAGTTGTCTTTTGTTTCCTTTTATTTTTCTCTTGTTTTTTTCTAGCCTATGTGCCTATTTTATTATGCCTAGGTGCATTTTCTAATGTTTTAATGCCTTTATAACTCATGTGTGCCTCCTTTTTTTGTTGGTTTCTTGATGGTTGAGGTAGTTGGTCCTCTATTTTGTGCTTGTTATTTTTTGAACCTTTGGGATTAGGGCCCTTTCCCTTCTTTAATATCAAAAACATCTATTATACATGAACTCAATTAGACTAAAAAGTCTCCTTGCATAAATATGGTGCATGCACTACATATCAAATATTTTAGAAGGAATGAGGTGTCAAGTGTATAAACATAGGTTTTTCTATATATAAATAAGCTCTAACAAATTTGGGAATTTATATATCCTTTATTTAAGGATATCTTGTATCCACTTAATCTCATCTTTGTGAATCTATTGCACTCAAATAATGAAGAGACTATAGAACAAGGCTTCCTCCTCATTTATTTCATTGTGTATGTTATTTTCATAATTCATGGTTTACTCCTAAAATTTGTTACAAGGTCTATATGCTAGAAAGTAAAAATTTGAAATACTACATGTAAGCTACAATAAACAAAAACTATGCCCTCTCAAAGGGTGTAATATATCAAAATGACCTACTAGCTAGGATAAAACCTAAAACTCACCACTATAATTTTATATACATGTTTAAAAATAAACCAATAGAGCTCTAGTTTATTTACAATTACACCCTTGGCACACCCAATAGGTAAAGCTATCATAATGAAAACTATATTAATGTACCCTAATATTTTTTATTTTAAAGTATATAAATAAACTTGTAGAAAAAATAATTATTTACTTTGACCTACATGCCTACTAGGGTAGTTACAATGTTAACACATGTTTAAAAGTCATCATATCTCACAATAGTAGCTGATTTTTTATGTAATTAAGACATAAATATGTGGTTGATGGATGGTTTTTTTATGAAACATGGAAGCATGGAGAAGAATGCAAATTCTTGGAGAGGATAGAACTGCATTACTAACATATATCTTTGTTCTTGTTTTCCTATAGGGATACTATGATTTAGTGAGGGTGAACCTCCTCCCTACTAACACAATGGCATAGGGCATTGGTAGATGTGTGATTGGTTATCACACATGTATTAGATTGCAGTATCAAAATACAAGCTAAAAATGAGGTATTCTTAAATTGAATAGGGGAACTTCATAGGCTTATCAATGGATGAAGCTTTCAATAATGGTTATTAGTGTGTAAAATAGAAACTATTTAGAAAGTGAAAGCAATGTAGATTTTGATAGCCATGGTAAACCCACGGTTGAGGTATGTCACCAATTTCATTTCTCCATTTTATCAAACATAAAATATTTGCATGTGCCTTCTACCATATCTATTGTTACCATTTTACATCAACCATCTGTCATCAATTATTTTCTACCATATAGATGGTATATTTTAGTACTACCATTGTCGAAATTGATTTAATTGTATTTTATTTCAATATAGATGAACATAATCTATAGGTGCTTCATTATTGTAACTAAAAATATACTAAAAAAGTAACAAGGATTCAAACTTTTATTCAAGTGTCTTCCTTTTATATCTTGATTTCATGTCCTTCCCTCTTATGTTGAGTTGTTTTCTTTTACTAAATTATTGCATGCTAAGTACATTGATCTTGTCTTTAATATAATTTATGTAAGTTTCATTGTTCTTAAGCATGCTTTTGTGATAACTAGGGAAATTGATACTTGTCATTTCTAAGGGAACACAATATAAGTTATAACCATTGACACTACCCATTGGGTGCTTGAATTACTTTATTGGTCTATTTTTTAATCCTACATTGGCCTTTTTGCAATGATATATAATAATGTTTTGTAACATTCTCTTTATGATTCTATAATGTTATAATTCTATGATAAAATTAGAAGTTCTTGTTAGTGTAGGATATTATTTATTATTGATTATTTGTATACATGAATTATTGCTACACTCGTAGTTAAGCTTGTTTAGGTGTACTAGTTCCATGGAATTAGCTAACTAGCCTTACAGAGTTATCTCGCTAGTCTTGTAGAGTCAACTCACTACCAATCCTTGTTAGTGGGAGTTGGCTGCCTAGTCTACTTCAATTGCACTTCCTTTCTCATATTTGTACATCTCATTCATAGCTTAATTGATATGCTGGATTTGTCCATTCTTATGTTCTGTTTTGCATTGCATTGTTGTTTATATCTCATTCATAGCTTAATTGATCGAGGCTTGAGAAATGCTGAAGAAACCCGGTTGGTCGACATATAAGTTAAGGAAAGCAAAGTTGCGGACCTGCACATCATACAGGTCATGAGAGAAAATTCATTAACCTATACATAGAGCGCAAGTAGAACACACGTAGCCACAAAGAATGCAGACATACGACCACAGATCGTGCAAGGGGAGAATAACCAGCACTAACGATAGTGGGAAGTCGTCGTTTCCTTGCATGTCGGGTCTCGTGATTTTTTTGCATGGTCTAATATTCCCGTGTACCCCAAGATAGACCCACGACTCGACGTTAGAGTAGACGAAAGATCTGTGATAAAGACTGCGGCCATATATCTGTCCATTAGCACCACGACCATATCTATGTTCATTGGCAAACCATCAAAGGGCATTAACTAGTGAAAGTACAACTTATGTTAAAAAACAAAGGGTTGTATAGGGTAACAATAAGCATTAAGAAAGAATATATTAGTGAGGAAGTTAAAGAAAAGTGGTTTAACAAATGTGATCAAGTATTTGAATTCCTATGTCTTACTGTGTCTCATCAACTCCTCCTTCATGTAGAATCCTTGAATACACCCAATGAAGTATGACTTACATTAGAGAAACCTTTTAAAAAAAAGGATGAAATTAAAGGTCATGAGTTAGAGAATGAGCTCATAAGTTTGAGCTCTAGTTCATTTGATACCCTATAATACTTTTCCACCAAATTCAAATCACTAAGGTTGCATTTGAAAGAATGTGGAATAAAGAAAAGGAGGATCAACTTGTGCTTTCAATGCTCTCCAAATCATGTCCTAACTATTTTTTGTTTGTATCTACCTTCTACTCCACCAAAAGGGCTCTTAGGATAGTGTGGAAGATTCCTTCTCTAAATAAATTCATTGTCAACTTGACTAGGGTTCAGGATAAGTTAATGCATATGGGCACATTGAAGTCTTCAAAACCACAAGCCTTCTTTGTTGGGAATGGGAAACAATAAGGTTCAAAAACAAAGAGGTGAAACAAAACACTTAAAAGGACAAGGAGACGGTCAAGCACTAATAGAAATAAAAAATTCTAAATCTAATTTTTCAAACTTCTTCAAAACAAGGGAAACCTAACAAATAAAAATTTAATGTTTCTACTGTGCAAGAAACTTGGGCATGATGAACACAAATGAATGAACAAGTAGTTGACCACCTCTCACATATTTTTGAGAGACACAACATAGAGGAACCTAAATCTATCAAAGAATCCTTGAATCAACTCAAGAATCTATTAAGGAAAAGGAAAAAGGTAAAGAGAGAACTAAGGGAAAGGCTCTATTTGTTATTGCATCATCATTAACTTCATCTTGGATCATTGACTTAGGTGCCTTACACCATATGAGTTCTTCAAAGGGTGAATTTTCTTACTTAGGGCCTTAAGTCATGTATTCTATCACTTTAGGTGATGACACTCCACTAGCAATTATAGGGAGAGGTTTTATTGAAGTTGAAGGTGGAACATTCATATATGTTGTAAGTGTACCTAATCTTTTAGGTATTCTCCAATTCTTTTTATCAAATTACACACAATGGAACAAGCAAGAGAGTTACATTCACACATGAAAGTGATTATCAAATACTTATAAAGAAGATATCTTACTGCAATAGGGATAGTCAATCATACATCTTAATTGTATGTATTCTCACATTTTCCCTAGGCAATTTTACATCACCATTTATTGGTTTACACTCTCATGAATTTAGAGTGGATTAGATATATAAAGTGAAGTTTGGTTGTTTGAACCTATGTGTTCTTCCATTCACCTCGGTTCATAATACTTGTGCTAAGGTTCCATCTCCTCTTCCTCCTACATCTTCAACTATCATTTTAGTTCAATGAGATGTTACTAGTCTTTCAGCTTTGTGGGATGGTTCTTTGTCATATATTGCAAAGTTATTTGTTGAGTCACACATTGCAGAATTTAAGGACACTATTTAGGATATTCATATTCTCTTTGATGTTTCTTTTTATGGATTTTCATCATCTTCTTTAGATTCTGTGGGGGAAATTTAGACCCTCTTGTTCCTTCTCTACATTTGTCACAATTTGGCATTAGTGTGGAGAGCCTTGAGAAGAATTTATAGGAGTCGTCTTTATCTTTGGATTGTGTTATACATCAATTTCCATAAGGTTCTAGATTTGCATCTTAATCAATGTTACCTAGAACACCTAAGTTGATTGTGGAAAATTTCAGCATTGACATCCAATGACACTTAGTAGAATTCAAAGACATCTCACATCTACATTCTTCTTCCCTCATCTTATTTTCAAGAGTGGGGACAAATCCTATATATATTCTTGGTTTTGTTTATTCCTAGGGGGATGAATGTTGTTTGATGGGATTGTATCATCTCCCATATTCAATGTTAGGCATCTACCATCATTTTAAGAGACTCTACTTTGAGGAGGAGTTGCATAGTCTCTCTTTCTCTTCTCTCTTATGGGGGAGTTTTTCCTTACATTAATTTTTTTCTATTCATTTTCTAGAGAATTTTTTATTCTCTTTTGGGGAGGAGTTTTGTCTCATTGAGTTTTCTCTTTTTCTCCACTTTAAGAGAGATTGCATTTTACTTGGGTTCCTTATC
>VDFB02008620.1:0-30108 GCA_007258455.2 Sequoia sempervirens
TCACATTAGAGATGGATTATGGAGGATGTGACAAGGAGGGAGAAAAGAAGAATTTTAAATTGATTTTAATTCAATAGATTAGGATGACTAAATTAAATAAATTGGTGTATTTATTTAATTTAGAGAAGATAAAGGCACCAGATAAAGTGTTTAATTAATAAATTAAATACTTTAAGAGTCTTATGTGGGAAGTGTAATATTAATTAAATAAATTAATATTGACAGAATTGATGAATAAAGAGGTAAATTTGATCATATGGGAGTGATCAAATTTGGGTGTCTACAGAACCAATTCCCCCACTCATTGATAGTAGTTGTAGATTCCATAGAAAATTTTCTATTTAAATAATTATCCATTCATTATCCCTCTTAAATTTCTTTTGATTTTCCTTGAGTTCCAATTGGGGATATAAGTTATATACTATTTTCCCCTTCTCTTACACCCATTATTCCATGTCTAGTCAATCCAAGAAAGATATCCATCCTTTACATTAGAAAAATAATGTAAGAATTCAGATATAACTTCTTAGTTTCATATACTATCTATATTCTTTTTGTGTAAGATGTTACTAATGAGGGTTTTCAAAGATGATGGCAATGATGTTAACATCCATGGCTAGAATTTACTAGAATTAAGGTATCCCATTATTATATTCAAAAGTGTGACTAAATCATTGATATCACACTACAAGTCCCTCCTAAGGAATGGCTAGGAATTCTTATGGAAAATAACTTTAGTTTTTTCAACCAATTCTTGTTCATAACTCTTAAACAAAGATCAACCCCTAGATTGTAGAAGTCCAAATTAGTAGCATAATTAGCATGACGAGGTATTTGAAATTTTTTTTAATGATGACAAGAGTGATATCAATTAATACCTCATTTATAAGACCAACAATATTATTTATCTAAGGATCATTATATTTTGCACATTTCATAGTCAACTCTAGAGACCAAACAAAACTTGGGAAATTAGATACCTATACTATCTTGTTATCTACTATGTGTTGCACTATGTTGTCAATAGTGTTTTCATTGATGTCAACCTATTTCAACCTCTAGTGTGGTGTTATTGAGAAGGTGTTTGTGGTATTGAGAAGGTGTTGTAGATGCAACATGGTCACTTGGTTTCCAAGCACTTTTGAGAAAATTTGCATAAAGAGTGTACAAGGTGATAGGGGTGTGTTATGTATTGTGCTCTAAATTTATTCATTCTTGAATATGTGCTTGTGCAGTTTGGATGTGATGTTCAAAAATGTTCAGAGGTGTTATATCTAGAGTTTTTGGTTTTGGATCATGCGGCAGTAGAATATGTGTTTGACAATGTGTTGTACTCTTAGGGTTGTCTGGGAGAAATGGAATTGCTCCATATTTCTCCACATTGAATTTTCTTGTCTTGAATATTTAGGAATGTGTTAATATTGCTCATATCTATCTTCCCTTGGATGGTTTTTTGTTTCATTGTTCTACAAGCTTGGTTCATGTGTTGTGTCTCAGTGGAAGTTTGACAAGTTGCACAGGATGACAATATTCTTAGTTGCAATTGGTTGCACCAATGTGTTTGAATATTTTTTTGGTGTTGAAGTATTCTAGAATTTTGTGTGATGTTGCTATGTGGTCCACAAGATGTTTTTAAACTTGGTGAAGTGTGAATTTGGTTGCTTGGTAGCATTAATGTTGCTTTGGTCGACCTAGCATGTTAGCGTTGGTTGTTGATGTGCTTCATGGTTTGTGGAAGCATGGTGTAGTGTTTTAATGTAGATTTGGGTCCTAGTTAACCCTTGGTGTGGTCCACCTTCACTTATTTCCACTTCAGAAGTGTTTGGTGTCGATCTATCTGGTGGTTGCACATTTGAGGTGCATGTGTTTCATTGAAGACAACTTGGAGAAGGTTGTTTGAGGTTTTGGTTGATATATATGCAAGATCGATTGTTGGAGGAGCGTGTGGTGTGAAGAGTGATGTGAAATGATGTGTATGTGATCAAGCATTGAGATCTGAGTGTGAGCATGAACGTCTATGCCTATTGGAAGTATATAGTGATCAGAAGGCATCTACATTTCAATGTGCCTGAAGTTGCTAAAGGAAATGAGCCGAAAGTTGCTAATAGTGTAGAGTTGTTTTGGTGGATTATCCTATTGCTCTGAGGTAGTGAACCTTCTTGTAGTAGTCCCTTTCTTTTCTCTTTATATCCAAGCAATGAGCCCTTGGTAGTGAACCTTTCATTCTTTCTTTTGGATAGTGAGTCCTTTGGGTAGTGATCCCTTCCAACAATGAGCCTTTTGTAATTAGTGTTGCTATTCATATATATGTGAGTTAATCCTCACCATGGTTTTTCCCTAATTAGGGTTTTCCACATAAAATCTAGTGTTCTATTGTGTATGGTTGTTGATGTGTTGATGTTTTATTTGTTTACTTCATGTTCATGCATAATATGGATTTGAAGATTAATGAGGGTTTGAAGGATATAATGTATAAATGATTCACACCCCTCTCAATTTTCCTATGTGTCTAACAATTGGTATTAGAGCAAGGTTCCTTAGAAGAAGCTTAACTGATTGAGGTGGATCTAGATGGCATATAGGAATAGTGCCAAAGTCCCTATGTTTGATGGAACAAATTATTCCTTCTAGAAAGAAAGGAAGGAATCCTTTCTTATCTCATTAGGGTTTTATGTATGGAATTCAGTTGAAGATGGATATACTATACCTGCTAATACTCTGACAAGTGAAGATGATATCAAGGATTATGAGAATAATGATAAAGCAAGGAATGCTATCTTGAGTGGACTTTCTGATTCAGAACTTATGAAGGTGATAAGCTACAAAACTACTAAAGAGGTATGGGAAAAGTTGAAGAGACTTTTATGAAGGAGATGATAAGGTCAAGAAAGAAAAGATGCTATTTAAAAGACAAATTTGAAACCCTAAGGGTGTTAGAAGATGAAGATATTGTAGGCTACATGCTTAGGGTGGATGAAATTGTCAGTATCATCAATGATCTTGGTTGACAACTAGAGGAAAGTGAAGTTGTTAAAAAGGTATTGAGAACTCTTCCTATATATTATAGTTCTAAATTTTTTGCTATTGAGGAAGCTCATAATTTGGATCAATATTCTAGAGATCAAATGTTTGGTTCTTTAACTACTTTTGAATTAAGAGAGTTTGGAAAATATGCTCCAAAGAAAGAAACTACTTTTAAAGTCAACAAGAAGAGAGGAATGATGAATTTGATCAGGATGATCTTGATGAAGTGGAAGAAAATTTTGTAAGAAGATTGAAAAAGGGAATAGGAAAATATAGAGGTAAGTTACCCTTTAAATGTTTCAAATATGGAAAGATAGGTCATTATGCTTCAAAGTGTCTAGCAAATTTTTCAAATGAAAAGCATGAAGATAATAAAAGTAAATCTTTCAAGAAAAATTATGTTAAAGAAGATAGTGGTGTATCTAATGATGATGAATCATACTATCTAGATGATTGAAGTGATGAGTTTGTGTTCATGGTTTTGAATGTTGGAAATAATTCTACTAACCCTAAAAGATGTGTGAAGGAAATCATTTTGGAAATAGGCCATGGTATTGAAGGAACTATGTTGACTACCTTTCATGCACGAGATGAGAGAAACTACTAGATAATTGATAGCGGTTGTTCAAATCATATGACAGGTGATAAGAGTAAGTTCGTTAAACATGAAAAGTATGATGGTGGTCTTTTTACGTTTGGTGATGACACATCTGCTAAGATCTATGGAAAATGTTTAATTAGTTTTGATAGTAAGCATAAGACATTTGATTTTCTTTATGTCAAGGTTCTCCAACATAATCTTCACAGTGTAGGACAAATGTGTAGCAGAGGATACAATCTGGTATTTCAAGATGATGGTTGTGAAATCAAAAAAGGAAGCTTTAAAACTCTAGTTGCTGCAGGAATAAGGACATAAGGGAATAATTATCAACTCAAAGATGTCAGTGGTAAGTGCTTTATGTCACAAATCAATTAAATTTGGCTATGGCACAAAAGAATGTGTTATATCAATTTTGATAGCCTAGTAAAGATCAACTCTACTCATGTTGTGAGAGACATGCCAAGAATCACAAAGCTATCAATGTAATTTGCAAAGAGTGTGAGGCTGGAAAAAAGACAAATAAGAGGTTCAAATCTAAAGAATATTTTACTTCAAGACCTTTGAAGTTGGTTCATACAAACCTATGTGGACCTACTAGAACATGAAGCTCTCGAGGTGATAGCACTCCATAGCAAAATGGAGTTGTGGAAAAGGAAAATAGGACAGTTTAGAAAGTAACAAGAACCATGTTGAAGGAAGAAAATATATTGGATGTCTACTAGAGAGAACCAATTCATACCACATTCTAAATTCTTAATAGAGGTCAAGAAATAGTGAACATTTTAAAGATTCCCTATTACCGAACACTCGGAATATTGAGAGGAAGTGAATCAGTACTCACTAAAATTCATTAACTTCATCAACTTAAACATGCATTCAAAGCATAGCATAAAACTTGAAAAAATGGAAAAGAACGATTAAAGCATGCATCACAACATTCAACACAAGAACACCGGATTTACATTGAAAACCCTTGAAAGCGAAAAAACCATGGTGAGGATTAGATCACAATATATTATAACTGGTTATAATGGATTGAAAATTGGAGGGCTTGCTGTCCAAAAATAAAGGCTCACTACCCAAAGGAATCATTTTCCATAATAGAAAAGAGAATAGAAGAATGGCTCACTGCCAGAATTTGAACAACTAACAATGCATCTACAACATGTTGAAGATGCAGTTCCAATTAAGCTCAAAAAACTCACTTTACACACTTCATACTTCACCACTATCACCTTTCACACTTCACTCTACATTACACCTCACACACAATCTCTATCTCACATCTTCACATTCAACATATAATCACAACACTGAATTTTCATTCTATATATATGCATATATTCCACAAACACTTGTATCATCAATTAGGTCAGCCTAATTAGATGAAACATGCAACACCATGACCTATCAACTTAAAAATGTTGGTCCATATTTACTTTTTCCTCAAAATATCAATCTATCAATGCCAGATACAAACAATAGAGATATGAATCACACGGGAGGCGGTTAGTCCCTTCTCATGAATCTCGAGGGGAGCATTGATCATCTATCAACAATCTCCCCCTCAACGTTATCCGAGGAGATTCAAAACCATGATCCAATGCTCTAATACCAATTGTTGGCTAATGTTTTTCATTGTTTCAATAGATCGATCTATCAACTCTAGATACAAATGGTAGAAACATGAATCGTAGGGAGGCAGTTAGTCCCTTGTCATGAAACCTGAGGGGAGCACTGACCATCTACCAACAAAAAATCCAACCCACATACCTTGTGGAAGAAACCAAAACATGTTCTTCACTAAAATAGGTCAACATGACCTATAATTACTCCCATGAGTCCACTCCTTTTATAATTCAAATCCGCACAACCCCAAAACCCTTAGGCCAACACTGCATAACAAAACTAGTAAGGCAACAACTTTTCATCCACAAATTGACACACGAACCACCAAATCACTTGCCACTTGGAGTGCATACACTTTTTACATCCTCAAATACTTCTTCAAAACCACACAACATAATAATCATTCATGATGGAATGCATAGCATTCTAATATGCACTCTACACCTATAACTTTACTTCTACTAAGCTTGATACTCTTTCATCGATATCTTTAGCTGTGGAAGACATGAAACCTTCAAACTTAGGATATAGATACCTTCAATACATTCCATTATTATCTCAGAACTGTGTGACAAGATTATGCAAAGTGGAGCAATGTGGACCACAAAACTGCTACTCTATTACTTACTATTCCACTCTTGGACTTAGGAAATTTTCATCAAAACACTTGGTATTCTCTGGAATTCTCTGGACTATGTACACACAGATACACCATCACTTCTACAATGGGTTTCCATCAATAACAACACCATATACCACCATCCTCATGTTGCCAACAATCTCCCCCTTTGTCATTGATGACAACACACTTCTCTAACTTACTACTTTGCTTTGTTCCCCCTTTGACATCAAGGGCAAAGGGTAGACAATTTGTATTACATATTTTCTTCACTCCCCCTTTCTGATATGTTTACATGAGAACAGATCCCCCTAGATATGTTATCCAGTACCAAAAAGACTGTACTACAACACCATCTACTAATTCTGCATATATACATTGATATCAAAAATTGACTATACAAATCAAAAAATGTACACCTTAACTTTGATATGTTGCCTTTAATTTTGTAAGGCATGCTTCCCAATCTTTCTTGGCAACCTCCCAATCCTTCTTAGTGAAGGAAAGTATGTAGCACCGGTTATAAAGTTGTACATGGAGGTCTTCTCCACCTTTTGGAGAACTAGGAACTGTTGTCTTTTGCACAACTTTCTTTGCATTGGCCAAAACTCTAGTTAAAGATGTAAGCCTGACACCTACCATATCTCAAAGTTGACTATATTGTATTATGATTTTCTCCTTTTGTTCCTATAATAAAAAGAATTGGCAATGTAGATTTTTAACGACTGCTTTAGTAGCTCCATCTCCATCATTCATCAGATCATAAACACCTAAGGCCTAAGAAATTTGAGACTCAATTGAGTCCATCTAATCCTTAATGCTCCTTGTAGAAACTAGCCACTTCAAAAAAAATTGAAATAATTTTTTGGCTCCATCTAAACACTTCTTAACATCCTCCAAGTTTCCTTGCAACTTGGCATGTGCAGTACTGCACCTATCAGAAACATCAGCTAACCTTTTATCATTGAATTTCTTTGAAATTTACTTCTCTATCTTTTCTTCCAAACCAACAGAATACTCCTTAAAGGAATCTGACAATAACTTCAACTATTGAATACCTGACATAGAAGTATCAATAGATACTCTAGGAAGGCCTTCTTGCAACACCTTCACAGCTTCATCCAACAAATTAGTACTCTTTTGGCGAGTTCAAAGAATCTCCTTTCTTGCAGAGGCATGAAAAACATCACCAAGTTGTAATTTACATAGAGGGTAAATCTTGTCCAGGTCTAGTTAACCTTGTTACATAGGAATCTACAACAACTATGTAGACACCATTGGTTGAAATTGTAATTGCACATCCAAGAGATCTTTCAATGAATCTCCAGAGGGTTTGGAGGATTCACCACCTATTTTGGTACTTTCTTCCTCATTTTTATGATTCCTCTCCTTCTCACCACTACCAGAGATTCCTTCTACATTCTTCTCATTTTCTAGAGGAGGGAAATTTTCTTCCTTTTATGCTTCAATCTTCTTTGGGGCATATTTCTTATCTTATTTATTCTCCACATCAATTATCTCCACATATGAAGGAGTGTTGTATGTCATTATTTCTTCTTGCTTCTCATGCTCATGCTCATGTTGTTCATTAATAGGCTTAATGATTTTTGGGAGGGTGTCTTATTGCATCTAATTTTCATCACCCGAAGGAACTCCCCAACTCTTTAGTAAGTGTTTCTACTAATTACAATGTCTCTTTCTTAGCCTTTCTATATCATCCTTATCTCTGATCATAAGAGTGCTAACTCTTTGTTTTGTCCTAAATTTATTGCTATACAATTAAGATAACTTGATTCTATCCTCATGAGACAATGATGAACCAATCTTCTCTAAGGAAAATTTCATCTTTTCATCCTTTGTAATAGCCTCTTGTCTGCTTGCATTTAACACACCTTTTAAATAATCTAGAAATTGATCATCTGTCTCACCTAGGCCAATATCGAATGCCACCATGTATTTGACTATAGCCTCTTCAATTGTTTCCTTATATTCATTATTTGCATCTAGATACATTATAGTCGTATCTTTCAAGATCCCAAACTTTGCAATGCCATTGAATAGTGCATCTAAATTCATAGGACTATGCTCTTGGATTGGAGGGGTCTTCTTAGATTCCTTAGCTATTCCATCTCCTTTTTCCTTATCTTTAGCTGATCCTTCTTCTTCTCCTAACTTAGAATTCTTTTCTATTCTTTGATAATTGAAAGATTTCTTTTCATTTTCTACTTCCTCTTCACTTTATGTATCCACCACATTAAATTTCTCTTTTTGTACCGATCTCTTCTTGAGAGACTTGAATATTTATTTTTCAGACCAATTAATGCTCTTCATCTTTCTCTTCTTCTTCTTCTTCTTCAACACTAATATTCTTTTCTCTTTGTTGCTCCTCTTGGGAGACTTATGTTGCACAGTGGTGCTAGATGTATCTTTCTTTCTAGAACCACTTGTAGAATTTGTTCTAGAAGGCTCTTTAATAGTAGGTGGTGTGGGAACTGAGGTCCTACCTAACCTTCTTAACTTCTATGGAGTAGTTTACAGAGAACCATTTGTACCTATGAATTTCTTTGTAGGGCCCTCAGAGACATCAAACTCTCTTTCCAAATTAGTATCATAATTTCAAATTTTTCTTCAACTTCCTTCTTCTTTTCAAAGTTTTTTTTGCTTGATTTCTCTTTATAAGTACCAAACCTTTCCACTGTTGTCTCTCTAGGTTTTCTCAAGACAATTTCTGCAAGACTAGTGCATATAGATTCATCTACCTCATAACTAGAGATTTGGAACCCATATAGTTTGGGGTTCAACAGCTTCCATATAGTAGTAATCTCTACTAATCATCAAAGTCAATTCATTATTGTAGTTTTCCACAACTTTGCTAGGAATCCTTTCTCTTTCTTCAATTTAGGATTGAAAAGGTTTAAAGAATCCCCACAACATTGAATCACTAGACTTTTTACAAGGGAATCTCCTCAAGTAATTTGAGTGGCTACAGGAATATTATCTAGCCATACAACATTCTTTGCTCTAAGTAACTCATTCAGAAAGTAAAACACCAAGAAAATGATAAGAGTACCATACCAGAAAGGGTATTTTGATTCCTTTTTCTTTTGTAGTTTCTCTAACAACTATAATCTTAGGAGCTCACAAAGATAAAAATATTTTCCTTCTTTCACCATTTGATGGGTCGTGTGTATTGCGGTAGTAGAGACAAAATTCTCTTTGTTTGTGAAAAATATTTTGTAACCAATCATCATAGAAGCATACTTGACTCTCAGATCTTCAATACATCATTCACAGTTAGGGCACACTTGTCAAAATTTTCTCTGATAAGCTTCATTACCACTTCATTCTTTACTAAATTCAATGTCAAAATTGGTCCAGTGGAGCACAAGTCAGTAACAATCCTAATTGCCTCTTTGCTTATCATATGTGGCCTATCCAACCACATGAATTTATCATTAATTCTACTCAGCACATACTTCACCCATTCATTACCATAGAAAAAATTAGGAAATTCGTTCCACACATCCTAATTATTCTTTGTCAAACTGGCATACTCTGGTTTTAGCTCAAATTCATCGACAGTTGACACCTTATCTCTAAATTTTTCAAACCTCAAGTGATCATATTCATCCAACCTCAAATGAATGTAAATTTTCACATCCTCTATGTGCAACGCATTTGATGGAACCCTAGAAAACACATCTTCCTTATCCGTCTCCATGGACTTGTATGGGTGCTTCTTGAATTTAGGTGTCAACCTCTCAAGCACATCAATAACTTGTGGAGTGAACATTTTGAACTTTTTTGAAATTAGGGTTCGCGAGAAACTGTAAATACCCTGTGAAATTCATTAGTAGGGTTTTGTTCAACACTTTGGAATCACTTCATCTCTCATTTGTACTTCTCTCCTTTTCAAAATCTTGAACACAAATAACTTTTAAATATACATAATGAAATATAAACCCTTTTCTAGTGACCTAATATGCACATTAATTGTAGCAGAGAAAGTTAGGCCAAAAATTTGTCAAACCCTCTTTGTGATATCATAGACGCTCCTAATCATTCTATAAATCTCTACAATAAGAGATCTCATTGGAGATTTCACCAACAGATCAAGCATATCAACCTACACATGCACCAGTATGTTGAAGACATTAGCTTCTCATCTTTAGCGGGGTTTAAACGATTTTTTGTTAAAACTCCCCCTAATCCAAAGCTCTCTATCTAGTTTTTGAAGGAAACATTTACACCAAGCTTTGGCACAAACTCGTTCTTCACATCATTCTCTTCCCTTTTCTTCCAGATCTTGTTCATCTCCTTTACTTCAACCAGATCAACCTTCTTTACCAGATCAATCTTATTTTGTGAAGCAAAGGGCTTCACATTCTTTTCTCTGTAAAACTTAGCTATGTGTCCTAGTTTATTGCAGCAAACACTGAAAAATTTCCTAAACATTTTATCACTAATTCACCTTCTTCCATGCATAATTAAATAATTTTAATAATTTTATTGTTTTATAATGTCATCTTCTATTAATTATTTATAATTCTTAATTATTTAATTAATTCATTTTATCCTTATTCATCGTTTGATTAATTTAAATAAATATCAATTTTATTTAAATTACATCACTAATTATCTTTTTCTATCCTTAATTAAATAATTTTTATTATATTTGATTATTTATTTCCATTTTCCTTTATAATTAAATAAATTCTTATTTATTTAATTATTCGTCACTTTTTTCTCTATAATTAAATAATTATTTTTAATTATTTAATTATTTATCATTTCCCTCCATCTTTTATCAAACAATTATTCTAATTATTTAATATTTGACACTCCATCCTTCTTCTATAATTAGGTAATTATTTTTAATTATTTAATTATTCATTTTCCCTCCTTTAAATTAAATAATTGCTATCATTATTTAATTTGAGTTTCTTCTTAGCCAAGCCCTAAATCTCAACCAATTTCTTGAGTTTTGGTCCATCCTTCCCATCCTTATCTCTTTTCTTCTCAACTAATATCATCCATTAATGATCATGATACCTCATCATTCAATCCTAACCCTTCATTTGAATCATCCTCGTTTCAAGATTAACCATAATCTTCAATATTTTTCTTCTTGTATCATTCATCTTGAGAAACCACACTCTTTGAAGTTTTTCTATCTTGAGATCTAGGGCTATCAATTATCAACATCAAGCTTATCAAATATCTTTCATACTATCTAGGAACAAACAAAGAAAAATGGAGAAGAGCAATGGAGATGAATCAACTATGGCATAGGAATTGAGTATTATTGCTTTATTATTGTGCTTCATTGTTGGATTAGGGTCTTCATATCTTGAATTAGATAGTTTTGTAGTTGCTATTATTGATTCATGTGTGTTTCCCCAAATTCTAACCTTGATGTGTAAACCCACAAAATTGGTTTATAATTCCAATGAGGAAGGAAAAGTTGCAAAAAATGACCCCATGTAAAAAAAAAAAAAAATTTGGGGGATTCGAATGAACTTCTTGTTCGAGCGAACCCAAAGGGGGTTCGCTAGAACCCCCCTTCAAGTGAACCCATTAAATGTTGGGTCCCACATTTCCTAGCAAAAATAAGCAAAGAAAATGGTTATTGAAGTGAACCCCCCTTTTCCCCCTTCTCCCCCTCTAGCACCAAAAAACTCCAGAATTTTTCCCTTGAAAGCTCGGGTTAAGGATGAAAATGGAGGAGACTTCACAAAACCAACTAGATGATGGTAGTCCTCAGAATGAGCTATCCAATAAATATAATTTTAATGTTTTGATTTTGTTATGTATTTGTTTTTTTAGTTTGATTAAGCATAGGTTTTTCACCAAAAATCAAGCTCTATGTTTTGCACATGTGGAAAAATAGTAGATTATCAAAAAAAAAAATGAAAAATATGAGTGCATTATATATTGAAGTCCTTGATCCAACAAAAAAAATTGAATTTCGATACATACTGTTGATGCCAAAAGTTAGCAAGGTAACAACCCTATTGTGGGAAACTCAATTTATGGGGGACCTATTGCGCTAAATTGAGTGACCTCTGGATTTTAAAGAAGTCAGCTTCTTTTGTAATTGGGGTTTGGAAAGGGAAAAGGAAACATATATGAAATAAAAGTCTAATCTAAGGTGATGCGCCAAGACTTAGATAATAGGCATGATAAATCATAGATCTAAGGGCCCAATTAGCAATTTGCAATGTCCCAAAAAGGCACAAACTAAAGATTAAAGCATAAACAATTCATTCATTGACATAAAATAACTTTGCACACATATTTACTAGCAAGAAGAGTCATAAGACATGATCTAGACCAGTAAACTTGCATTCAATTTATAGAATTTTTGCAAATGAATCATCTAAACAGTAACAACATAGTCTAAAGTTAATCAAATATCATAAGAACATAAAGGTCGAATGATTGGCACAGTTTGAGAGTCTTTTTGCAATAATTAAACAACAATAACAAAGGCTTGGTGTCCTTTTTTTAATCTATGTTCTTTCTGCAAAATTCTCGAACCCCTCCTCCGAAACAAAGATGAGTATATATAGTTAAAATTCTACCACCACCTTGGTGAGCAATAACAAAAAATATTTGAGAATCCTTGAAAATTGTGCAGAATCAAAGATTCATCTCGGCCATTGCAACAAAAATATTTAATCCAAAGCATCTGGTTGCTCCAAGTTTAGGTGCATCCTCTGCAAATGATGGCAGTGGTCCCAATGAGGTCATGTTAGACAAGTGTCACTACCCTGCTAAATCAGTTATGACACACATCAAGATGTCGTGGTCCTTGGCTCACTCCATCCATCATTTAAAAGAAACACCTACCGAATAGACACAAGTCGACATTGCACAGCCTATGCTCATCTTTTTTTTTTTGTTGTTGAAAACTTGTGCTAAGGAGACATGTGTAACCTACCTTATCCTTGGTACCAACTATGGGGCCTACTAAAATATGTGAAGATGAAGCCATGCAACATGCAGACGAAGCCTAAATTAAAAGCAAAGGGAAGCGGCTTTTAATTGTGCATAGAGCATACATGTGGTAGCGTAACGAGGCCATTTTAAAATGCAAAGGGAAGAGATCCTTCGGGGAGCGCAGAGCGGACACGTGGCAAAGGCAACAAAATTTATCAAAAAGGGTTGAATGAATTTTTAAGGCAATGTACAGGCTGATACTTGAACAAAAATAAAGCTCGAAGGGAGCTCGATGAATATTTATTCATAGCTTTTGGTGACTATCAGGGGTGTTTCGCTTGAGGAACGAAGAACCCAAAATTTCTCTAGCTCCAAACCAAAGTCTTACCCATTAGAAGACGGATTCAGAGCTTAGAGAAGGTGTCCTGTAGCGATATCCAATCAACCTCAGATGGCCTCGACATGTCGTACGAATTCTCCTGTGCTCCGATGAGATCAAGCATTTCTTTAAAAGATAGCTGCACCGATAGACCGGCCCCAGACTTGCATAGGAAGAGTAGTCATGCAACTGAATCGATAATCCATTCGATATCTATTGTTGTGGGAGGTTTGCTAAAATTTTGTAAGGCAGTTGTGTCCTGCCACTTTTTTTCAACTTTCGTTGCAAGCTGCTCAGCAATGGTCATGGATCCATCCTCAAGAAATGGGGAAGGCAGGCCCATCTCAGTCAGCTGGGAGAAACTTTCTCGCACGTTATCTAGAGTTGTGCCCAAAGTGGTTGTGCTTTCCTTGGCTTGTTTTATGGTTGAGTGGCAATGGATGAACTTGTTGATCATCTTGGCAACAACCTTCTGATCGTTGATTCTTGCTACAACTAGGTCTTCATCAGAGACTAAGTACAATTTGGTTAGTAGTCCCTAGGCCTCAGGGACCTTTTCCATGATGAAATGTGGGAACTCCCCCATAGTCCTTTGAACCTCCTAGCTTAAACTTGTTGCCTGGGACATGTACTAGACTATTGGTTGTAATTTCAAGAAATAAGACTTGACCTTCCCCCAATATGAAGCATACAGGTGATGTAATATTGGGATGAGATCCAACTGGGTAACAAGAGCCTAGGGAGCATTCTTTAAAAGGGTGATCCCTACATCCCTAGTGCTGACGTGTTGCATTGGCTTCGCGATCCTCTTGTTGGAAAATTCCAGTTGTTCCTGAACATGAGCTCACTCCTTAGTCCAACTCTCCTTTGCCTTGCTATGGTTTTCTAGTTCTATGTCAAGGGAAGACTTTGCCTCCCGAAGCTCCTCTTCTGCTTGGGCCTTGTGACCCTCAAATTTGACATCCTTCTCTTATAGCTTTTTATCATACTAAGCTCGATGTTGATCTAGCACCTCAAATTTTAGCATCATCCCCTACTCATATTCAATGTGTCATCGTTCAAGCTCCTCATTCCTCAACTGCAGATTCTGCTCTGCCAGATTCAATTGGCTCTAGTATTCTTGGTTCTTAGCACATAGCTCATTAATTACAATAGGGTCGATGGATTGAACCTTTGCAAGTTCCTCCTAAAGTCTATTCCTCTTTGCCTCTGCTATCGGTACTTTCTCTATCAAGCATGCAACATCCTCTCCTAGGGATTTCTCCCTTTTTCCCAAGAAACTAGCTCTTTCTTTCAAAGATTTCAGCTCCTCATCCATCTTCCTCAGCTGGTAGCCAGTTTTAATGAAATCGAAGGTGACCACTCATTGTGTTTCATCCATGAGCTTAACTTTATCCTACGAATGAGCCACCTTCATGTCAAGCCCCACAACATACAGATCATAATCTTTTGGATGTGTCTCCCCTTGTTTCTTTGCCACAGTCAGGTACATGGTTGCAAATTTCAACATTTGTTGAGTCTCATCATAGATAGTGTGCATCTTCGGTTTTCCCTGCTTATGATCATCCTTGGCTTTTCACTTTTGAATTCTACTGGCATGCACCTCCTTTGTAGCATCATTTTGTGCAATAAAATGGGTTGGCGATGAGACTAGCCCACCTGCAGAAGGAGCACTAGGAGGTAGGGCATATGGATAGGTAAGTTTAATAGGCACGAGCAGTTTCTTCTTTTGGAGAGTGATAGTTTGTGGGGAAAAATGAGGCACATGCTAAAGCTCAGTTTGCAAACCAACAGAAGGATTATAATTTGCAAAGGTTCCATTGGTGAACTAGTAGGAGGACTCATGGTTGCAGTGGTGAGGGAGTAGTCATTATAGAGTTCTCTTGCTATGAGAAAAAGGGAGTATCTGCAATGTTAATAGCAATATGGGCGCCAATGGCGGGTAAGCCTTCAAAAAGTGAGGCAAGAAAGGAATAAGTGGAAATAGTTGGTGTAAGAGTTCACAGAGGAGTAGAGGTGAATGGATTCACATGTGCGTACTGGGAGAAACCTCCCGCAATCATTGTATCAAAGGTGGGAAAAGAAGGGCCAACACTCATGGTGGGGGGCACCGCAAAGATAGTGGAGGATATCAAAGACTGAGAGGTAAGAAAAGCAAGAGAAAATGTTACCTATTGATTGGTTGATGACAGCTCTTGGCTTATTGCTAGTTCCATATCCTTTTTGGGCTCTTGGGTGGCTGCGAGCTCCTGGCTTGCAGCGAGTTCTTGTGAACCTTCTCCGACAATGGTTTTTTTGTGTTGTCACTTTGCGAGCAGAGATTCTCCAAGCTCAACAGTCACTACTGGCTATTGTTGTAACACTCTTGTTGATTTAGCAGCCCAAGTGAGTGTCTGCGAGGCCCTTAACACATTGACTCGTACATTTGAAGCCGCGTAGGATGGCCGCCCCATGGAGCTTTATTCTTGCTGAGCAGAGGACGTTGGGGTCCCCACTTCTTCTTCTCCTTGTTGTTTAGATTCATCTCCCAGGTTGTCGTTCCCTCCAGCGCTTGAGTCGAAGGTTGCATGTCCATCATCCCACCATTTTTCAAATTCTTCATCAGCTTTCAAGCTTTCATAAGGGGCTTCAAGTTGTTTTGTTTCTTGGCGATATACCCAGAAGGCTCTCATTTTTTCTAGAGTCCATTTCTCCATATGTTGTAACCTATTGTACATGGTGGTCCCCATATTATCATTCTCATTAGTCTCTACCAAAATGAAGTAGAACTTATGACATAGCTCCATATGATCCTTTGTGGGAATATGCACCAAATCAACCAAATATTCATCCTTGTCCTCCCGCAAGCTACACCTCATTTCCCAATAGGGTCAAGGAGTGTGAGCAACCCTTATGTGCACATGTGGCAGATCATTGAAAGGATTATACTTCCATTTATTGCATATCAAAACCAACCCTAAATGAGCTAGCTTATATTGCAATAGTAGGTGCGTCAGCCTCTTTGCCAGGGTCACCGTTTTGAAATATATGGGTAACTAGAAGAATTCCTTCTCCTTGGTAGGTCCTTCACAAAATTTGTAATAGATAATGCATGCTCGTCAATAAATTTCAAGAGCCAGCACTCCATTTGTGGCACAAGGTGGGAGTCATAATGGTTGGTTAGTGAAACCCCGCATCCAAATGATTGTGAAATCCGAACCAAAGAACTAGTCACATGTGGGAGTAAAGACTTGCATATATCCTATTTGATCTATGTTGAGTCAGACCATACCATCTTCTCCTTGCAAATCTTGCAAAATTAGAGTTAGAAAGAAATCTGAAAAATGCATAGTATTCAAATGTTGTGGAGAGGAGAGGTGTCCATGTAGATACCAGCTTTCTTCTATGATTTTCATCAAAAATAGACAAACCCACATACTTACTGAAGAAATTGGGGTTTTGATGCAAAAACATATGGGCAAGAAAAGAGAGGAACATGGACTTCCATTCAATTAGGTAATTCTCTATTTTCCATATCATTTCTTCTATGAGGAAGCCTACGAAATCATACTAGAAGAAGTTGTGCTACTTGTGAAATTGGAAACCTGGCCCTAATTGAAAAGCGTGCACCTCTTGGTCTATGTCCAAGAAACAAAAAAATGCTAGCATTGAAAAGGCCTCCTTTAAGTCCTTACTCTCAAACAAACCGTGAGGCACCGGGATACTTGGCGGGTTTTGGCTCATTACTCCCTGCCTGCCGGTTTCCTTAATTAAAAATTGAGGACCCTTCCTCATTTCCCTCCACGTGTTTTCTCCTTTCTCAAGACTGAACGCCTCAATATTCTCACTTCTGGTGGTCGGATCGGGGATACATAGCATATGCCAGATATTTTGTAGGCTGATATTAATCGTTAAAGTTTGGCCCTCAATGTTGTGGGTGCTCGAGTTGTAACGTTGAATGGCTGCATCAACCAACTCTGGGCAATAGTGCACTAATGGGAGCATGTACTACGGGAGCCCACTGAACCATATATTTTATGTTGTTGATATTTGTTTCTTGGATGCCTTCATCCTTTCATAGGCCCCTTCTCTCAAAGACTTGGAGTTTTTTGTGAGGTGTGGGTCATGAATATTGTCCCACTCCTCTTGGACTTGAACCTAGTTTCTGTAATTTTTGGGCTTCTCTAGTTCTATAGTTTTCACCCATTTTGGCTTGTCTGGTATACCAAGCATAGCATATGAAATGTCTTCAAAGACATTAACAACATGTGATACCTATATGGCCGTAAGCAAAGGTTGTGTTTCCTTGAGCTGTATCTCCTGCTATGAACTCTCTGCCATTGTCTCTTTTGATGAAAGATTTTGCTAGGCCTGAATTCTTTGCAACTTTTCCTTGGCTCTAGATATGCTAAAAACCTTTCCTCACTCGGCTTAGTGTATTTGAAAATAATCTTAGGCGTTAAGATTTTGCATATAATACTTAGCTATCTTTTCTCAAGGTGGTCAATGAAAGTAGATTTTCATTTAATTCTACATGTACCACCCACCCTTTGGCTCATGCAAAAATGAATTACTTGCCATTTTGAAGTGACAAGAGTTCATAAGTGTGTTTGGCAACTGTGTGATATGGCACGATTTCCTTGGAACTTGGGCCGGCGATTTTCTCTTAGCTTAGCATTCATGTGCATTGGAAATTAATATCCCAAACAGAATGATTAAGCCAAAGAAAATGATCAACACCTGAAAAGATATGAATCTTGCCTTGGGTTTATGGAAATGCCTGAGAAGTGACACAACAGCTTTAGGACCATGCAGCTCACTGCTGATGAATGCCACCCTCTTAAACTAATTAATTATCTCTCATTAACTTTAACGCATTGAACCGTACTTAGTAGGCATAATTGCTTAGGAAATTCTAGCAAGCTTAGGCATAGTTTTCAAGTTGGTACCTAATTATCATCGTATTTTGGAAATCCCATTACCACGCCTTTCCTTGCTTTTTCTATAAATAGGCATCTAAGTGGTAACAAAATCACACTTAGCATTTGAGCAAGCTTTAGTAATAGGTTATTGACTTAGCGTTTGGCTTTGGTAATTAGCGAAGTATCTTCATAGGCTAGGCTTTAGGTAGCTTTCAAAAGTAGTTAGCAGATAGTTGCAGTGTGTCATTACCATGAACACCCCCATTAGGCTAGTGTCACATAAGTCATAGATGACCTTTCTTGGTGATATTTCCACCAGACATCTGAAAATAATGACAAAGAGAAAACACTCCTTGGCTCTAATAGCCATGAAGTGGTTTTTGGGCCAAGACTGTCTGGAGTTTGAGGACAAGTATTAGGTTAATATTGACATTTGCTCGCACATTGTCACATCCATGTTGGATATCAGCATCCCCAGGCCATTGGTGCTAAAGTTGGTCAAAGAAATTTTCCCCAAGAAGTATTTGAACGATCTTGGCGAGGTTGTCACTAACACTACATACGGGGTAGGCCTTCCCACGACAAACGACCTTAGGCGTTACATTGAAGAAGCGGTCATCCCGTGGCTGTCATTCCTGAGCGGATTTTGCCTCCAATCACAAAATGAACATCTTCAAAGGGTCACCCATGCATGCCATTTCCTCTTTCACATTTATAACATGGTGGCATTCTATGACATTGAATGGTATACAGACTTCAAGCACCTGGTGTTCCCTTCGTCATTGGTTGTTGTTCCTATTGATATCATTGTTGTTGTTGGTGGTGCACCTACTAATGAAGACATAGTGGATGCTACAATTGATGTGTCTATTGTTGTTGCACATGTTGTTGGTTGAAAATTCCTCCTTCCTTTTCTTTCTGCTCTTAAGGATACAATACCCATTTCCTAGTTTTTGTATATATTCCTAAAAAAGGCCTGTGTATAACACATATGAAAAGGAAGCAACATATAGTCGTATACTTTTTGAATTATGACCCTTAAGCCATTTTTCCATGTAAATACAAAAGCATATATATAATGAAATATAGCTTTATAAAATCCTTGGCTCCTTTTACTCTTGGTATTATGTAATATGAGTTTTGGTTCTTTTCAGCATATCTGTTTGATTTCTCCCTCCATGCGGGTATTATTTTCTTTGTCTACTTTGCTATGAATTTATCTGTCCTCTCTGCAATGATGGGTTACTTCTCCACCATGAAACATGAATTAATTTAAAAGACCGACCGATAGAACAAAAGGAAAGAAAAATAAAAAACACTATTAACATATTTACACCAGTAAAAGCGTGCAACTTAATGGAACAATTTAAGATGAATCTCATTGACCGAAATTCCTAATGCCTCATGTTCCATATTTTTGAATTCAAAGGCATTATTCTCCTTGCACTTAATTATTTTAAATGGGCCCTCCCAAAGGCTATCAAATTTCCCGTGCTAACTCGACTATATGACCCTTTCATTGAATTTTAGCACTAAGTCTCCACATTTTAGGCCTTGGTCAGAAACCCATTTGTCAAACCATTGCTTAACCACCTATTGCTGGTTAGTCATGGCTATTAGGGACTTCTCCCTTTTTTCTTGTACTTCCAATAATTCGGCCACCTGAACCTCCATGGCACCATTTTGCTCTATCTTGAGGGATTTCAGTAATTGGAGCACTGGAATCTCCATGGATATAGGCAACAGTGCCTCTTTTCCGTACACTAGCTCATAAGGCAAATCCTTAAGGACTTGCTTAGGAGTTATGCAGTCTGCCCAAAGTGTCGCTTGGAGGTTTTTGTGCCATTCTTTCTGGTGCTCTGAACCAATCCTTTTGAGGAGTCAGACCAGGTTCTTATTTGTCGACTCGGCTAGGCCGTTCCCCTGTGGGTAATAATTTGATGATGTCTTAAGGAATATGCCATTTTTTAGTGTGAAGTGGCATACCTTTGTGCCTAGAAAAGCTCTGGTGTTGTCTGAAATGATAGTTTTTAGAGAGTCGAACCTTGTCACCAATCCTTTGAGGAAATCCACTATCTTAGCCTCGGTTGCATTTTTAAGCGGTGTAGCTTCCGTCCACCTTGTGAAGTAATCTATAGCATTAGGATTCACCTATGTCCAGCACTGGAAGTAGGATTGATCATTCCAATGAATTCTAGGCCCCATTGTGCGAATGGCTCATCCACCACTATAGGTTTGAGAGGCATTGTAGAATTCTTTCTTCTCCCTATAAAGAATTGGCACTCCTTGCAAGCTTTCACCAAGGAGTGCGAGTCATTGAAAAGTGTTGGCCAAAAGTAACTTACGCACATGATCTTGAGGGTAGTGGTCTTAGCGAAGAAGTGCCCACCCGTAGCACTGCTATGAAAAGTGTTGAGGATTCTCTTTTCTTTACCTATGGTAACACATTGCAGGAGGATACTATTGAAGTTCCTTTTGAAAAGGACCCCTTCAAATAGCGCATATCCATAATTCTGTAGTCGAGAGTACCTCCTCTTTTGGGGGGAAAGACCTATCGAATACTTCCTCATTTGCATAAATCTTACTCTATCTGTCAGCCAACAACCTCTTAACTTTGACTCATTCGTCAAAACAAGTTCCGATTGCTCCTCTCCAACGTCCACTTCTTCGTCAATATCCAAGTATTTGGACAATCCTCTTCTTCAGACAGTTTTGGTGGGTTTGACTTCAATGTCATATTCGAGGATCTTGGTGATCTAACTAGCTCTTTTTTCTGTGATTTCTCCCTCCATGATGTATTCGTGCACACTAGAATGCGCAACATAAACTATCACCCTATTGCAGGAGATTAGATGGTGGAACTTCTTAAGTCCTTTTACTATTGCAATTGTCTATCTTTCGACAAAATTATAATTTGTCTCATATTCCTTCAGGGTCCAGGAGTAGAATGCCACTGGATGTTCTCCCTTTCCTTCGTTGTCCTTTTAGGTTAAGAAAGTAGCTATACTTGACTTACTATTGAATACATACATTATGAAGTCCTTAGATAAGTCTGGATTAACTAGCACAGGAGCTAAGGAAATAGCATCCTTAACTTTATCAAAGGCTTCTTTGGCTTCCTTTATCCACTTAAATGCTTGATCCTTTTTTAACATCAAGGTGATTGGCCTGATTATTCCTGTGAAGTTAGAAATAAATTTGCTAACAAAATTTACCTTCCCCAGGAAAGACTGGACACCTTTCTTGTTAACCGGAAGGGGAAGCTCCTTGATGACTTTCACCCACTCAGGATCAATTGAAACTCCCTCTTTGGACACCATGTGTCCCAATAGCTTTCCTTGCGGCACTCTGATACACATTTTTTTGGATTCAAGGAAACCTTGAACTCCTGGCATTTTTGAAAAACCATTTCTAAGTGATCAAAATGATCATCCTTCAATTTACAAAACACAGTAAGATCATCCAAATAGATTAGGATAATCTTATTGATTAATTCGTTGAAAGAGATGTCCATTGCCTGTTGGAAGGTTTCCCCTGCGTTGGATAGGCCAAAAGGTATTTTAGCATACATGAATGTCCCCCACTTTGTAGTGAACATAGTTTTGTGTTGTTCCTCCTCCTTAACCCAGATCTAATTATAACCAAAAAATCCATCTAGCAAGGAAAACATTTCTGATCTTGCCATAGTTTGTAGGATTCACTCCATAGAAGGAAGTGGCTAATGACCCTTCAGGGATGCTCTGTTTAGGTCTCAAAAGTCCACACGCAAGTGGATATCTCCATCCTTCTTTCAGACCTGGACCAGGTTGGATATCCATGTGCTATGCTTGATTAAAAATACAATCTACGACTGGATTAGCTTTGTTAGCTCTTGCGCCATTAACACTTCAATCTTGGGGTTCACCGGCCTCTACTTTTGTCAAACTGGTTTTGCACCTTCTGCCAGCTTGATTATGTGTTGGATGATGTCGAAATCGTATCCCTTTAGATCATCATAGGACTAGGCCACTACTCTTTGATACTTCTCACATAAATTGATGAGCCTTTCTTTATCATGATGTGGGACGTCTTTCCCAACTTAAAGATTTCTCCCATCTACGACCTAAAGATCTGTGTAGTTTCTTTTTTCCACCACAAACTTCCTCTTGTCATTTCTTGCATCATCACAATCAAAAAAAAAATTGAGAGTGACCAATCCCTTCAGAAGCTTGTTAAATTTCAGTTGAATGATTTGTCCCTCATAGGCCTCAACAACCTTTGGTTGGAGCTGATCGGTGAATTCTCCTGACTGCTGGATGAACGAGGAAATGTGCTCATCACTTTCATACATTGGCCAGCTTTGATCATTATCAGGAATCGCCGGTTGGACTATCACTCGTACAGAGTGCTTGTTGTGAATGAGGTTGGAGGCAGGATCAAACTGGGATCTGACTGTTGCCATGTGATCCACATCACTATTTTGTTCTCAGGGAACAGTTTAGATGTTGAAGGCTTCAAAACCCTCAACTAGGTCCTAGACTTGGTGTCGATAGGATCTCATGCGGAAATTCTTTGTCATGGAAATTCCCCAGACCTAGTTGGCCACTAGTTCAAAATATTTGAACACCATTAGTTGCTTGATGCCCATCCGCTCTACAAGGCTTAAACCTTGTACTAGTCCTTCATATTTAGCTTCATTATCTAAGCAAGCAAATTAGAAGTAGAAAGACCTCAATGTCTTTTCATTTTATGGGGATATTAAACATATCCTAGCTCCTGCGCCATTCTTGCATCTTGCTTTGTTGAAGTACAATGTCCATAGCTTAGAGGCTGGGCTACTTAGAGGTTAATTTGTGACCTTCAGAATCTCTTTCTCCTCATCATAAATGACATATGTGCCCAATCTAGTGGCATGGTAATTTACAATAGGATTTGTGCCTATGAAATCATTTAGAAGAGCATCATCCTTTTCATTTCAGTTTCCATTCACTTCCTCGTCTTCCAGCAACTCAGCACAATACATCTCTTCTTTAGTGATAGAGGTGTGGGTGGCTTCAAAGTTGATCATAGCCTCATCCACAACGTGTTGCACATGTAGAGGTTCAAACAATAATTTCAGGTTAGCCCATCACTTGGTTTGGACAATCAAGTGTGTCCAATCCAATGCCAAATATCCACCTATTTTAGCAGTAAATTCTCTAGATAGGCAAAGACCAAACATAGGAGGAACATTAATGATGAAATCATCTTGAGGCACAATGATGTTGGGACAATCGAAGAGAGTTAATGGAAGATCCTTAATGACCCCTATTGTCTCAACCTTGTTCTCGTGAAGCTACATAACTCCTTTCTTCATGGGCTCATAGCTAAGTCCCAAGGCTTCAGCTATTTGTTTGGGCATGATTGTGGTGCTAGCACCTAAATCAATCATCAAATTGTGCAAAAACTTGTTGCCCACAATAAGGGTTAGGAAGAATGGTTTCGGTTTACTTTTAACCTTAGTAGGGGGTTCCTCTAAACTATTTGTGAGAAACTTGGCTTAAGATGCTAGATCTATAGCCTTTTTCCTTTGGAAATCGCTACATCGGCATTATGCTAGCATCTTCTTTGAGAGCTTTCTAAAGCAATGTTTTCTGCTTCAAGATAGCTAGGATGTCCCATAGGGACACATTAGCAAAGGATTTCTTTAATTGTTCCACCACATTCAATGGTGGAAAGTTTAAGGATTTCTGATCCTTGGTCTTAGTTACCACAATTTTCTTCCACAGTTGAAAATGTTGTGCAACTGCGGTGATGCTCGGAGATGGATCAGAGGAGCTTTCAAGTTGCGGCATGACTGGTTTGCTTGTAAACCTTCGCTTAGAGTGAGTGTTGTAGTCGGATTATACTTGTGGTTTTTTTGATGTGGAAGCATCATTTGCGAACACTGCCTCCTCTTCTTCCATCCATGAGAAGAGTGCATAATTAGGAACGATGTCCAACTCTTGTTCTACGGACATCCCTTCCATTTGTGTGGTAAGGACCACATTTTCCATTTGTGGGGAGGCATATATATAACCTCTATGGTTTGAAGTCACACCTTGGTTGCATTGCTCTACAACTTTTCTTGTAAGTTGTCACGCGGGCAGTTCTGGGGAATGTGCACATCGTTGCAAGGGAAGCACCAAGGATTAATGTCATCAAAAAGTTTATTCTTCCCCATGGTTAATTCGCTACTCGAGCTTGGTGGAGTGCCTATCAGTGAAGTAGGTACCGACACTATTTGGTTGGCTATCTGAGCTTATGGATTAGCATGTGGACTACCCTAGAACTGATTCTGCTAATATGAAGACCGTTCACCTTGGTAATTCTAGTAGGTAGGCTTTGGAGGTGTTGACTAGTTTTACTTGAGGGTGGTTATGTCATTTTCCATAGTCCGTAGCATTTCTTTGAGATTGTTCATTTCATCCCTAGAAGAGTCGGATGTAGAGGCAACACTTTGTGGCGCTGTCGTATATGTGTACATTGACTGGGGAGGTGTGGATACACTAGTTGATGTAATTTCTTGAGCAGGCATCTATATTTTAGGAAATATCAGCACGATGGGTCGAGGTGGCAACTTTCTAGAATCTATCAAATTATTCTCTACCTTAACGGCGACGCTCTAAGCGCCTAGAAGAGTGGTCCCTCTCAAAGAATAGATCATCATGGAAATGTCAGGGTTGATAGACTTTAGGTAGAATATGAACACCAACTCAGGAGGTGGGTGGATAGTGACTTGGATCCTCTACCCGTTTGTGTGGAATCGAGCATTGAAGTCTATCATAGCCTCTTGGGGGGCTCATTTTATGGTAGATAGTTGATAGTACAGCGAGGAGCGATCCTCGTCATTTGAAAATCTCTCATAGAATGGGTGTTCGAGCTCATCCCAAGTATGGATAGTGTTAGCTGGCAAGGTTTGGTACCAATCCAGCGCCTTGCCTTAGAAATAAGTTGCTGGAGCCTTAGCACTACATTCTAAATGGTGATTCCATGCACCAGACATATGTCTGCCACATCTTACAGATGTTCTGCGGGTGTTCTTAAGCCATCTCTAGTAAACTTTGGTATATCCTTCAAAGTCAAGGTCGAGATAGCAGCCCATATAATAGGTGCTATTGGTGCTACGAGGGGACTTCTGATGTCCCATGCCACATAATTCCTATTGGCGCCTGGAAACATGGTTATTGAAATAGGTGGAGGAAGCAGAACGGTTACCAATTGATTTGTGGCTTGCACTATTCCTAGTGGTGGTACTAGTAGACTAGGGTTTTTTGTTGTTTGGGACCTAGTAATAGGCCGCTGGCTTATACACCCTCCTTAAGTGAAAATTTATTTAAGCTCAGTCCCACCAGGCGTGCCAGAAAAAAAAAAATTGTCAATGCCAAAAGTTGGCAAGGTAACAACCCTTTTGTGGGAAGCTCAGTTTATGGGGGACCTATTGCGCTAAACTGAGTGACCTCCAGATTTTAAAGAAGTCGGCTTCTTTTGTAATTGGGGTTTGGAAAGGGAAAAGGAAACAAATATAAAATAAAAAGTCTAATCTAAGTTGATGCGCCAAGACTTAGATAATAGGCATGATAAATCATAGATCTAAGGGCCCGATTAGCAATTTTTGATGTCCTAGAAAGGTAGAAATTAAAGATTAAAGCATAAACAATTCATTCATGGACATAAAATAACTGTGCACACATATTTACTGACAAGAAGAGTCATAATACATGATCTATACTAGAAGACTTGCATTCAATTTATAGAATTTCTACAAATGAATCATCCAGATAGTAAGAACATAGTCTAAAGCTAATCAAATATCATAAGAACAGAAAGGCCGAATGATTGGCATAGTCTGAGAGTCTTTTTGCAATAATTAGACAACAATAACAAAGGTTTGGTGTCTTTTTTTAATCTGTGTTCTTTCTGCAAATTCTCGAACCCCTCCTCCGAAACAAAGAGGAGTATATATAGCCAAAATACTCCCACCACCTTGGTGAGCAGTAACAGAAAATATTTGAAAATCCTCGGCAATGATGCAGAATCAAAGATTCCTCCTAGCCATTGCAATAGAAAGATTTCAGCCAAAGCATCCGGTCACTCCAAGTTCAGGTGCATCCTCTGCAAATGATGGCAGTGATCCCGACAAGGTCATGTTAGACAAGTGTCGCTACCCTACTAAAGTAGTTATGACATGTGGAAAGATGCCACGATCCTTGGCTCACTCCATCCACCGTTCAAAAGAAACACTCGCTGAATAGAAACATGTCGACATTGCAGAGGCTATGCACATCTTTTTCTTTTGTTTGAAAACTTGCACCAAGGAGACACATGTAACCTGCCTTATCCTTGGTACCAACTATGGGGCCTACTAAAATATGTGAAGATGAAGCCATGTGGCATGCAGACGGAGCCTAACTTCAAAGCAAAGGGAAGCGGCTTTCAATTGTATGCAAAGTAGACACGTGGCAACACAGTGAGGCCATTTTTAAATGCGAAGGGAAGAGATCCTTCGGGGAGCGCAGAGCGGACACGTGGCAGAGGCAGTGACATTTATCAAAAAGGGCTGAATGAATTTTTAAGGCAATGTGTGGGCCGATACTTGAACAAAATAAAGCCCGAAGAGAGCTCGATGAATATTTATTCACACACAAAAAAGAGGTATGTTGTATGTGGTCTGTCTATGTTTGAATTGTAATTGGTTCGACTTTGAAACTTGGTTAAGGAAAAAATATTCAATAAAACACTATGAAACTAATTGGAAGTAGTATATATTTTAGCTACAAATCTAAATTCGAAAAATAGAGAATTTTATCCTTCATGGAAAAAAAGTTACATTGTATACGGTGAGTGTCACTCCTTAAAAATGGTGTTTACTGAAAAAAAACTAGTTTTTGAAGGAGATGGAGAAAGAAGTGCAATATGATTCCAAAAATTTTGAAAAAAATATATTTAGAATCTACAGACAAAATGTCACACATCACTAGTTTGCATCATCTTCAAATTCCTCATGGTTTATCCGCTATAGGTGTCCAAAAGTGAAGATTTAGTTAGAAAAAATCAGTTCAATGTCCAGTTTGGCCAAAAATTGTAAACCAATATTGTGGGATCACCCTGATCTATAATTGTATTTATAACATATGACACTTTTTTGCAAAGAAATTTTACTTCTTTCCATTTTAGATCTACATTCAAAATCCTTATGCCCAAATTCATTGCATGTATAATAGTAACCATTGAATGATTGAAATATCATACCATTATTGTAACCATTCATCATTTGACTTCTACATTCACTAACCTTATGGCCAAATCTATTGCATGTATATACCATTGACCAGAAAATGATTGGAAGTTTTGATTAATTCTACTTCTACACTCTATAGCTCTATGTTCAAATTTATTACAATAATAATAGTAACTATTAAAATATGGGTACCTTTGTGTAGCTGGTTATCTGTGTTAGGGTTAGAGATGGTAGATCTAACAATTAAATGTAGATTTTATATAATAAACAGAGAAACTAAAATATGCACAGAATAAATCATAACACAGAATTTAACATGGTTCACCCAATCTGGGCTACATCCACCAAACCACAGCCATCCAATGCTTTTATTATCTAGTGAAAAACCTATTACAATCTTCCACTTGGAGACTGATTAGGCTCCACACCACCACAATCTCCCACTTGGAGACTGATCTTGGACGACATTGCTGTAATTATAGCTCCCACTGGAAATAAGTACCTTGGACCTTGTTGCTCTGTTATACTTGAATTCAACCTTGAAGACCAATCGAAGCTGAAGAGGAGCTCAGCTTCTCCCTTGTCACTACCTTCGTAAACATATCCGCTAGATTGACATCTGTATGTATCTTGTCCAGCTTGACCTGTCCATCCTCCAACACTGACTGAATGAAATGATATCTCAACTGTATGTGTTTTGTTTTAGAATGCAAAGCAGAATTCTTTGCAAGATGTATAGCACTCTAACTGTCTGTAAATAAGTAATTTTCAGCCTGTTGTTTTCCCAACCCATCCATGAAAAGTTGCAGCCATATCATCTCCTTTGCTGCCTCTATTGCAACAACATACTCTGCCTCTGTGGTGGATAAAGCAACCACCTTCTGCAATCAAGAAATCCAACTCATTGTTGTACCACCAACTGTAAATACATAACCGGTGGTACTCTGCCTGGTATCTATATCCCCTGCCAAATCTGAGTCAACATAGCCCTTTAAATCAGTGTTAGAGCCCCCAAAACATAAGCATTTATTGGATGTACCTCTCAAGTACCTGAGAATCCATTTTACTGCATTCCAATGCTCAATTCCAGGATGACTCAAATACCTGCTAACAACTCCTATAGCATGTGCAATATCCGGTCTCGTGCATACCATGGCATACATCAAACTGCCTAGAGCTGAAGCATATGGTACCTTAGACATTTTTTCTTCCTCCTCTTGTGTCTTTGGACACATATCCTTAGTCAATTTGACATGACTAGGCAAAGGTGTGCTGATAGCTTTTGCATTCTCCATATGAAATCTCTGCAACACCTTTTCAACATAATTAGCTTGAGATAAAAATAATTTTCTATTTTTCCTATCTCTATGAATTTTCATACCAAAGATTTTTTTTACTGCCCCCAAATCCTTCATAGCAAAATACTTTGCTAACTATTGTTTCAACTCTCTTATATGGTCCATGTTAGACCCAACTACAAGCATATCATCAACATATAAACACAAAATAATGTAGCTATCATTATCCAACCTCTTAAAATAAACACAATGGTTAGAATTACACCTGATGTAACCTTGCTCAGCCATAAAATTGTCAAATTTCAAATACTATTGCCGAGGTGCTTGCTTCAAGCCATATAACTTTTATTCAATCTACACACTAGTTTCTCCTTACCTTTGACCTCAAATCCTTGTGGCTGTTCCATATATATTTCCTCTTCCAAATCACCATGGAGAAAGGTTGTTTTAACATCAAGCTGTTCTAAATGCAAATGAAGCTGACCAATACTTAAAACAATATGAATAGAAGTCATTTTAACAACAGAAAAATCTCATCAAAATCAATACCCTTTTTCTATGCAAATCCTTTACAACTAATCGGCTTTAAATCTTTTCTTACCTCCATCCTCCTCTTTCAACCTATAAATCCATTTGTTTGGTAAAGCCTTTTTACCTGCAGGCAACTTGCATAAATCCCAAGTCTGATTTTCCAGCAAGGAGTCCATTTCTTCTTTCATTCCATGGTCCCACTGAACCTTGGTATCCACATGCATAGCTTCATCATAATATTCTGGTTCACCAGCATCAGTTAACAGAATAGTATACAAAGAGGGAGAGAATTTTTCTGGAGGTCTACTTAACCTTGAAGATCGTCTAACACGAGTTTGTGGTATTTGTTGCTGTTGTTGTTGCCTAGCATGAGGAACCACTAAAACATCATTGTTTGGAATATCATCCAACACTACATAATCATTTTCTTTCTTCTCATGCTACAGCAACAGATCTTTGTACAACACTTTTTTATTGAATATGACATTCCTGCTTCTCACAATTTTTTTATTTTCAAAATCTCAAAGCCTATAACCAAATTCATCAATGCCATATCCAACAAATACACATTTCTTTGATTTTACATCAAGCTTGGTTCTATTTTCATAATCTGCATGTGCAAATGCTTCACAACCAAAGGTTTTGAGAAAAAAATAACTCACCTCCTTACCTTTCCATGCTTCCTCTGGAATACCACAACCCAAAGGATTAGAGGGACCTCTATTAATTAAATAAACAGCAGTGTTTACAGTCTCTGCCCACATTTTTAAAGGCAACCCAGCATGCAATCTCATAGTCTGTGCACGCTCCATTATTGTTCTATTCATGCGCTCAGCCACTCCATTTTCCTGTGGAGTCCTTGGAACCATTTTCTGCCTACGAATACCATTATAGGAACAATAATCTTCAAACTCTTTATTGCAATACTCACCACCATTATCAGATC
>VDFB02008620.1:30208-44007 GCA_007258455.2 Sequoia sempervirens
TCCTATAGATTTCCTACCCAAAATAACACCAACAATATCATCAAATTTCAATGTATTCGAACTAGAAACAGAATTGCTAACAACCATTACCAAGCTATTCCAGCTTTCAAGCAAAGAACATAGAATCAAAAGAGCCCTAACTTCTTCATCGAAGTTTAATTTTACAGAAGTTAATTGACTGGTGACCGTATTAAACTCATTTAAATGATCAGTAACTGACCCACCTTCTACCATTTTCATATTAAATAAACGCTTCATAAGAAATACGTTATTCAAAGTGGAAGGCTTTTCATATAACTTTGCCAGGGTTTCCATCAACTCTTGAGTTGTCTTTGTTGTTGTAATATTAAATGCCACCGATTGTGCTAGGCACAAACGAATACTGCCAAGAGCCTTTCTATCCAAGATCTCCCAATCCTCATCTGACATTGCTGCGGGTTTCTTGGTTTTCCCTTCCAATGGCCGCCATAAATCGTTCTGATAGAGATAGTCCTCCATCTGCATCTTCCATAACTGATAGTTCTACCCATTAAACTTCTCAACCTTCTTACCCTCGTCTGCCATTGCTCCCACTCAACCGTGAGACTCCCACTCAGCCGTGAGACTTTCCTACAGATGATAATCGAAACACAACCCACTTTGATACCACTTGTTAGGGTTAGAGATGGCATATCTAACAATTAAATGCAGATTTTATATAATAAATAGAGAAACTAAAACATGCACAGAATAAATCATAACACAGAATTTAACGTTGTTCACCCAATCTGGGCTACATCCACCAAACCACAGCCATCCAATACTTTTATTATCTAGTGAAAAACCTATTACAATCTTCCACTTGGAGACTGATCAGGCTCCACACCACCACAGTCTGATAGGTGGTATTTTGAAATCTTTCTTCTAGTCCTAGACATGTTTGATATTGCTCTTCTTATCTCTAGTCTTCCTTTGTTCATCATTCTTTTTTTCAACATTGTTTAGAGTCTAATTTTCTTTTGAGAATTCTCCTTTTTCAAACCCTAATCCTTCTTTGTCCTTAGAAGCCTTTTGACTAGTAATTATATCATCAAGAAAGGTCGAACCTCTTTTGAATTTGTCCTCTTGACTCTTTTCTTTCTCCAAATCTTTCCTGAGAGATACAACTTCTTCAATCTTGAACATTTTGTACACTTGTCTTTCAATTTAGCATTCAAACAGTATTCAACTCTTTTTCCTTCTTCAACCTACACCTTCAAATTAGTGATTATCTCATTTGATTGTTTGAGTTGCTTATTTATTTCCTTGAGTTTTTATTTAACTTTCTTGATTTGATCCCTCAACTTCTTGATGCACTCATCTACTTCCTTAATATTTTGTTTTAGATCTCTATTCTTGCATTCTTCTTTATCTAGATCATCAAGAGTAGATATGAGTTCTCCTTCCATGTCAACTTCACATTCTTCTTTAGTAAACCCTTCCATTATGATATCTTTCAAAGGGATAGGATACCTCCTAGTTGTCATGCATTCAATCTCCGAGATCTACCTTAGTGATTAAGACAATTGAAGGAACCAGGCTTTGATACCAATTGTTGAACTCTTGGAATACTGAGTGGGGGGAATTAGTATTCACTAAAATTCATTAACATCATTAACTTAAACATGCATTCAAAGCATCTCATTAAACTTGTAGAAATGGAAAAGAATAATTAAATCATGCATCATAACATTAAACACAAGAACACCAAATTTACATGGAAAAAGCTTGAAAGGGAAAAACCATGATGATGATTAGCTCACAATATATTATAATTGGTCATAATGGATTACATATTAGAGGACTCACTTTCCAAGGACTCATTGTTTAGAAAGAAAGGCTCACTACCAAGGGCTCACTTTCCAAAGGACTCATTGTCTAGAATAGAAAAGAGAATAGAAGAATGGCTCATTGCTAGAATTTGAACTGCTAATAATGCATTTGTAACATGTGAAGATACAATTCCAATTAAGCTCAGAAAACTAACTTTACACACTTTATACTTCACCACTATCACCTTTCACACTTTGACACTCTACATTACACCTCACACAATCTCTATCTCACACCTTCACATTCAACATATCATCACAACACTAAATTTTTCTTATATATATGCATATATTTTGCAAACACTCATAACATCAACTAGATTGGCCTAATTAGATGAAACATGCAACACCATAACCTGTCAGCTCAAAAATATAACCCACATACCTTGCAGAAGAAATCAAAATGTGTTCTTCACCAAAATAGGTTGGCATGACCTATAATTACTCCCATGATTCCATATTTTCATAATTAAACTCTGCACGACCCCAAAACCCTTAGGTCATTACCGCACAACAAATTGGTGAAGTAACTGTTATCTCCTAGAAATGCACCCTATGCAAAGTTATAAAAAAATGAGCTTTCTAGAGAAACATGGGATCATTTCAAGGTTGTGGGTCACCTAAAGTTGAAATGAACCTACGGAGAAGGCCAGCTTCCTTTGTGTTTTCACCTAAACTACATAATTCTATAAAGGAAAAGGGAGAAGGAATGCATAAAAATAAAACTAAATACTATGGTGATACACCAAAATGACAAGAACAATGAGAAACTCAAGTTAGACTTGAATACTGATGATGGATATGGGGCTGCACAACAAGTTTTTGTAGATTATGCAAAAGTATTTCACAAACAGGTTTGACATGCACACACTTTCAAGAAGGAAAAGCAGATTTTCACAAATTAAAAGGCTCATGTGCAATTAAGTAAACACAGTTTGTAACCTACATAATACTACTTTTGCAAAGAAAGGCATGCTAACATGAGACAAAGCTATAAGGAAAAGAAAGATTTCACAAAGTAGCTTGATCAATCACCTAAAAATGCACAATATTTTGCAAGAACCAGAAGGAAAATTGAACCATCAATGGTAACCAAGGTAAATTTTATATATCATGCTCCAAAATGAGTTACAAAAGTTTGCTAATCTGAGAGAGGAATGTAAAAGTCACAGACTTTCAAAAAGCATCAGGAGAACTCCTTTACAAAGAGGAAAAAATGTCTTATATACAAAAAGATGTCGACCCCCTAGGGCTTAGAAAAATATCTCCTTCAGAAAGATCTTCCCTTAGATCTTTTCAAATGAAGTTAATTTTGCATTCAAGTGTATCCCTGTTGTCCATGTCGGTGGAGAGTTGCTCCAGGAATGGCCTCCTTGATCTTTTGCAACCACAGTATTAGTTTCATGGCCTCCATGTCCAACCTCGAACTTCCCTGCTGAACTGTCTCAAATCCCCTGGAGCATTACCATTAATATCTATTGACCCTCGCCAATCAACATCCCAGATGTCCTTGCGGCCTCCGCCCTTCTATTTACTGATGAAACCTCTTGGATATCGAACTGATCAATCACTTTATTCTCTGAGCAGATCCACGTCGCCTATGCTTTATTGATCTTCTTTGCAGGGGGGAGTCAAACAGTCAAATGGCTCATGGTGCGTCCTTAGCTCCCTTTGATTGATCGAACTCATGCCACGTAGATTCCCGGACGATCATAGGCTGCTTCATCAAAATCACATATCAGTGAGACACTAATCATGTCTCACCAATGCGATTATGCTCTTCAATAGTTATCAGCATAGCTCAAAACCGTCGGTAAGAGTTCATAGCGAGCCCAAAATTCATATCGACATCCATAGTGGCTATCATCTAGACCATCGGCAAGACTTTTTGCTTTCAAGAAGACCTCATGGCGAGCCCACATGAGTCATACCGATATCCCTTTCATCGTTGAGACCTTCACCCTTCAGCAAGACCTTTCACTGAGTGCATTCCGCTCTCCCCGAGCTTCGATCATTCCATTCGATTAGACTCCTTGTTGGTCGGTGAGACATTACACCAACCGAGCCTTCTATCAGTGAGTGCAATTCCTTTGGCGAGATACCCATGTGTTGGTGAGCCCTCTTGCCGAAGGCACAACCCTTTGCCAAGACCCTCTTTGGTCGGTAGGACCTCACCCCGATGACCACCATCTTACGCTGAAAGCATTCTATTTCAGTGAGACCCATTCTTGGTCAGGGAGACATCATAGCAAAGGCACAAGCTTTCACCAAGACCTCCATCTATCGGCAGGACCTTATGTCGAAGGAAAAATCCTTCGGCAAGCATGCTTCATTAGCGAGACCACTAGACATTGGCAGGACATCACGTTGAACTCACAACCTTTCGGCAAGACATTCACTTCGTAGCCAAGACATCTCCCCAGGCTTAACATTACGCTGAGAGCTCCATTCTTTCAGCTAGACTTTGTTGATCGGCAAGACTTCATAGCGAACAAGGGCTCTTTTCCCCGATGACAATCATTTCTTTTAGTGAGACATTGGCAAGTCAGGAAGACCTCATGCTGAAACATCACAACTTTCACCGAGACATCATGGTGAACTCCTTTCTTTCGTCGAGCTCACTTCATTTTGGGGAGATGTCGCTTGGTTGGTGAGACATTACACCGAGATCATTTCATTTTGCTGATCTCCTATCACTTTGGCAAGACCACTGCTAGTCGTTGAGACATCACAGCAAGAGCCCCAACTTTCGTTGAGACCCTCCGTTTCAGTGAGGCCTCCTCCCCATGGAAAGACCTCTTAGTGATGAAAATGTCTGGCCGAACGGGACATTTCAAAATGAATAGAACCCTTGCTAGTCAACAAGACAACTGGAAGGTCTTGCCAACTTTCTCTTTAGAGGAACTTTATGCCAAACTTGACTGAGGCAAAATTTCAACTGAGCTCCTTGAGACTTAGCATCAGATGTATGATTTAATCCTACACAATAATGTCCCCATTTGGCCTTTATAACACCTAAAACATAGGTTGCGCTGCCTGATTGAGCCCGTAGGTGAAAATTGGGTAACAGTAATAACTGAATGAACCAACTATTCATCCACAACTTGACATGTGGACCACAAAATCACTTGCCACTTAGAGTGCATACAATTTTAACATCCTCAAATACTTCCTCAAAACCGTACAACATAATAATCATATGTGGTGGAATTCACAGCATTCCAATATGCACTCTACACATGTAACTCTACTTCTACTAATCCTAATGCTCTTCCATTGATATCTTCAGCTATAGAATACATGAAACCCTAATAGATATCATTAATAGATACCATTAAAAGATTGGATATAGATACCTTTAATAGATACCATTATTACCTCATAATCACATGACAATATTTTGCATTTGAGTGGAACAATGCGGACTATAAAACTTTTGCTTTGTTACTTACTATTCTAGTCTGGGACTTAGGTAATTTTCACCAAAACACTTGGTCTTCTCTAAACTTCTCTAGGATATGTACATACTGTAGACATGCAAAATTAACATTATGCATTCGATCGGATTCAGTCAAATTAGATGTTGCATTAGGACCATTCATCAATTAATCAAGTGCATTTTCATCCATTCAAATAAGCATTATCATTCAACCTTCATCTTGCATCATCCACTTAATTAAATAAATCAGGACTTCATTTAAATCAAATCCTAAATCATATTCAATCATTTTCTAGTTTAAATAAATCAATTATCAAAGTCTTGAAAGTCAAATCATCTGATCAGCATTAAATCAGCATAATCATCATCTAACCCTGATTAAAAGTTAATCCCATCCCACTTGCATTATCTAGATCTAGCCACTTGCACAATAAATCAATTTTATTGATTTATTAAAACACTCATTTTCCCTCAACATGACAAGTCAAACATTGCATTTATTGTTGTTTCTCTTTGTCCCTCTCCTTAAAACGTATTGCAAATCTAAATTTGAATTCTCCTCCTCATGGGCACTCTTCCCAAAATCTGCAACCATTATTCATCTACCACTTGATAAAGTGTCATCTTCTCATTGGAGGATCTTTAGTCCCACATTCACCATCTTGGCCAATCTCTCATCAAGAAAATCTATAAAATGAGGCCTTCATTCTCATTCATGGATCCACAATTTTATGCAAGGTTACTCTCTTGGTTTGAGAAATAATCTTGTTCTTCATCTCCATTGCAATACATCATCATTTTAGCTATTGATCAAGGGTTGGAAAAGGGTCACTAGCACATGTGACACCAATCCACTATGGAATAGGTATCATGCTTTGAAATTGTCTTGAGATTAATTTTGTATACTTCGTGGCATTTCTTTTAGCAGGTATTTCCAAGTGATTCCATGGGAAGCATTTGCAGATCTGTGTGTTTAGGACTTCAATCCAACCCTTCTTAGTCAAAGAGTTTCTTTATGGAGGGTTGGTCTTATACTGCAAGATTTTAGCACTTCCATACAAATGCACACCATCACTTCTACAATGCATTTCCATCACCATGCCACCATATACTATAATTCTAAAGTTGCCAACACCTAAGGAGCTTATGTGCTGATGATTTTCTCAAAAACTCCCCAATCCTATTGGTACAGAATTCCCAAACCATGGGATCATGAAGAAGTCAAATATTTTGTGTTTATAATCACAATTCAAGGAGAAATAAAAAGGTATTAAGTAACCATCCTCTACAAATTTGAGCTCCGCCAAGCTTTGGACAGGTTCCCATTCTAAAGATCTGTTAAGCAAATATGGCGAAACTTCACTTAAACAAGATATTGTGATGTAGAATTTCTAACATGTGGATGGTTCTCAAATGAATGTATAAAAGGTGTTATATATTTCATTGCTTTTATGCACGATCCCCTTGCACCTTGAATCAACACTAAGAACAAAAAAATTAAGAGACATTTTCATCTTAGATACACAAAGGAGTTACAACTAAATCATTCCCAAGCATAACCCTTGTGTTCTTTAATCTTCATGAAGATACAAAAAACCATAAATAAGTTAAACTTGAAATTAAAAGGTTGATTAAGTTTTTGAATGGCGATTCCTTCTAGGGTTTGCACAAAAGAAATGTACTAGACCAATGCCTTGTCCATAATAGAGTCAAGATGAAATAACCTATCTGGTAATACCCTAAACACAAAACTAGTGACCATTAAACCATTACTTCCTTAAAATAATGAGGTCTCTTTAGGACATATCTGTAACATTCTTATAGATCCTAGATGCAACACAATATATTTAGCATTTAACTGAGAGCGCACTTTAACTTGTTCCTTGAACAAGAGTCATCAAACAAATACTTATTGCAACAAATATGCGACAAAAATATTATAATCCTTGATTAATTTGATTTAAAAGATAATACATACATTCTAAAGACATTGAAATTTTACATTGTTCATCCTAAGTTGCAAACTGATTTTCTTGCCATTAAGATGTATTGCAACATTCAACTCTAAAATTTGAAGAACTCCTAATTCTAGAGACAATCCATGTACAAAATTATAATTCCATAAACCAGAAGAATTGGAACCCCCAAATGAAGAAGAAAAGATGCTATAAAAAGGAGAAGAAAATTCAAAAGAACTAGAATCAATCCAATGTTACGGCTATACTCTGATATCCCTAATTCTACAATGTAAAATGGAAGGCGAAAACATGTTTGATCTATGTCACCTTCATTTCCTCCCCATTTTGGCCCTTTATTTGTAATTCATGCAGAAATTCTAATCAAGTAAAACATATCACCGCCGCATGATCACCAACAATAAATAGTACCCTCCCAGCTTAAAAATCCATATATCATAATAAATAATGCATTTTACCAAATGCATTTTGTGAATCATGGAGATTCATGCATAAATTTCATTTTTCTCTATATAAACTAATTTGAAATTTGTCAAACGCCTTTTCTGGGCCACTTATCTCCAGGTAATTTTTCTATTGGCAGAGATGAACATTTCCTGTAGACCCATTGTTTTACGTATTGTCTTCTTCACCCTTCTTTCTTTGGTAAAATTAATCCCGTATAGATTCAATTTTAAAACTCCTCATGTAGTGTATCAATCAATTGCAGCATAGGATGCAGTGTCAAGGATTATTAAGATTTTAGTAATTTCTTTAGCTTCCTGGTATAATTCAACAAAAGCTTCCTGTAAACATTGTGAAAAACGGGCCTAAAGGGCTATTAGCTGCCATATTGAGAAACATCGAGGTTAGCTATTGTTCAATCATATTAAGTCTCGCTAAATACCTAAAAATTGGCCCCAAATGCTAAAACGTGATTGAGCTTCATTTTATGTGAATGAGAGCAACATTATAAATCATTCTCAATGATGAAAAGTAATTTATTTGATTGCTTGGTTGTTGGAAGGAGTGGCAAGGCATTTTTGATGTTACTAGAGATCAATCCCTCTCAAAATAGATATGAATGGGTATCTTGAGGACCAAGAATTACCTTGTAAAGCCAAAACAATCTCATTTACTCATCCCTAAACGCAGCCCAAAACTCCCCTACAAACACTCTATAGAAAACCCATTTCCCTGCTCCCCTACATCCTGCAAGTATCTCCTCCTGATGGAGTAATTCCTTTGTGAGTGTTGGTATGAAGTGATTTTGTAAACTAAAAACCCTTTGAAAAAAGTTTTATAAATCCTCTGCTCACACATTTAAGCCATCAAAATATTTACACTTTTTAAAAACTAGCTCTTTAAATAAATGCCTGCTAAAACATTAGAAAATAGCTAAATCTCTTAACTTTTCCCAATAAGCGCAGTTGAAAATCTACCCATTGCAGCCATAAATTCAACTCGGAGGAGACATGGTTGTTTGTGATCAAGCCTAATCAATTAAATAAAACATGGGTTTGTAATTAAATCTCACGCAACAAACCAAAATTTGGTACCTCCTTTATAAATAGGCCTACCGGAGGTGTTCTCCACATCTAAAAGACATTAAAATAATGCATAATTTGACCTCATATTTTGATGAAACTAGAAATGGAGATGTTTGACACCAAAATAGGAAATGGGTTTGTCCTCATATTCTTGAAATTTACAAATTTTTGGAACACCAAATCTAGCCTAATTGTAGTCATAAATGCATTAAATGGCGTATCAGAACTCATCCAGAAAGCATGAAATTGAACGAGAATACTACCATATGTACTAAAAAAATTTCTACCACACAGATTTGCATGATGATCACTAAGTTGAAAATTTTTAATTGGCGAAGATGGGCTTTGGGGTAGATTTGACAGGAAGTAAACCTAACCTTTGTCACTAACTTGAAAGTACATAGGCACTTCAAATTTGAAAAATTTGAAGGTTCCACCAATGGCTCATGTTCAAGGATGCTTTCCCCTTTTGTGCATAGTGAGATCCCAAATCTAGATGGGGAGTAGACCATATGCCAAATCCATTGGACGCTCTATAATTTCCCCTCTATGTTGCATTGGAACTCATTTTCAAACTTCACTTGGTGGCCCTAGGCCCCCAAAAAAGTAGAACCAATATTTACCCCTATCAAAAAAATTGTTTTCCACTGTCTGTACTAGGCCAAGTTTGAAAACATTGTCATTGTATACCTAAAAATCAACATCACCATTGGCATGCTTAACCATATCACTTCATTTTTCAATGTCACCATTAACTCTATCAAACTATATTTTTCAAACATGTGCGAATTGAAATATATCATCATCTGATATGTATATATCACACTTATCATTTGATAGGTAGGTTTCTTGTCTTGCAGATTTCGGAACATGCTTATATTGTCTATATTTATCTTCCCTTGGAGTTTCTAGTGTTGAGTTGCCACCCCCTCTTAGTTTTCTTGTGCATCTAAAAATTTCAACATTCAAATGGTCGTTTTTAAGCATGTTGCCACTTATCACCTACCTTTTTCAGTGGAAACAGCTTGGGACACCTTGTAACAACTCGAGAACCTTCATTTCCCTCCTTTTCTCTCTTTAAAGTCTATCTTTTCATTCTTATTGCTCTCTCTAGATCTCTCTTTTTTTTCTTTCTTTCATTCTTTCTTCCCTTTCTCTCTTTCTCTCAAGCTTGTACAACACTCTACAATTTGCTATAGTAGTCTCAAGCTCTTACAACACTCTTTGCAACTCCCTTGGCTCTCACAAGCCTTCCTTGAGCCTTGCAAGTAATATCTATCTCTTGTCTTATGTCTTTGAGCATCTTGGGATTTATCACATCCCTTGTCTATGCATTTTGCAATCTTTTTCATTTTAATTTATATCTATTTGTATATTTGGTTGTTTGTCAAGGTAGAAACATTGAAATGGGGGTTTGACTAAGGCAAGCCCCTAAACAACCCCAACATTTTCTCTCAGTCTTATGTGTGCAGATATTGAAGACACTTCTTTATTGGAGGCTTCGTTTCTTGCTTCGTTGTGAGAATTTTCTCTCTTATTTTGATTTCACCATTTACATTTCACTTAGTTTACATTACTTTATTCTTTGTTATACTTTGTTATTTTCCTATATTTCAAGAGTTCCTAGTAAGTCAGTACAATAACTTAGTCATTTTTTGTTTTTTGTGACATTCTCAGTTTTTAGGTCATACGAGATGCCATCACGCTATTGAGATATCAATGTACCATGGTGTCGTCCTTGAACCATGTTGTCATCCTTGGTCAAGAGTTTGTTAGCCTGTCCATAAGGCCTCCATCACCTACTCTTTCTATTTCTAGAACTCTCATCATTTAGTCTTGTCACCTGAGCTTTGTTCCTTGAGGTAGTTGAGGATTATTTTCTCCTTGTAGACTCTTCTTTGTCTTAGAGACTTAGTAGTAGAAAATTTCATCCTCTGCAAAAAGAAGGGATTTTAAGCAAGGAAAGGTAGTAGACAGTAATATTTTGTAAAGAATCCTTAAGTAACTATAACTTACCAACTTGAGTTAGAATTTTACCTTTCCATCCTGTCAGTTTCTTTTGAAACCTCTCAATCATCTAATTCAAATAGAAATTGGTTGGGTTCTTAGCAATTAAAGGAAGACTAAGATAGGTGGCTAGAAGAACAACGGATTGAAGTCCCAAAATCCTTATGACTTTATCTTTAATCTATTGATCAATATTAAAGAAGAAAAGGTTTATTTTATAATAATTTATGAATTGAACTAATGCCATAGCATAATCTTCCAAAATAGTCTTCTAATTTTGAGCTTCAATAACAAACAAAACACAAAACAAGATAGTATCATCCACAAACTGTTGATGAGAATCAAGAGGAAGTGATGAAGCAACTTTAATCCCCTTAATAACCCTCTAATTTAACATTTTCTGAATATTTCTCCCAAGAACTTCAACCACAATGATAAAGAGGTAAGGGGAGAGAGGATAAACCTATCTTAAACCTCTACCACAAGAAAGGAAACCCCTTGGAACACCATTAAATAGAATGAAACAAGGTTAGTAGACACAAGGTCCTATAAGTCTTAAAAAAAAGCTAAGGGAAAACCATACAGCCTGGGAGCTTTATAACCTCCAAAGGAAAAAAAACAACATTCTTCACTTCCTAGAGAGAAACAAGTTTCAACAAATCTATGAGGTCTTGATCAAGGATAACTTTTGGGATCACTTCAAGCAACTCCTCTAGCCTAATAGGTTGATAATAGTTGTAGTTTTGAAAATTAGAGAAGAAAGAAACAACATTAGCTATCTCTTTATTCTTCAGTACAATAGTTCCATCTTCATTCATTAAGCTCCTTATTTTGTTTCTCCCTCTATGCTTCATAGTGGATTGATGAAAAACTTATTGTTTATGTCTCCTTTTTTTAACCACTACACTTTGGAATTCTATTTTTAGAAAACCTCTTGTTCTTTATTTAATTTCATCCATTGAAAATTCAAATCCATTTCATCTTGGCAGGTATGAATATCTTTATCACCTCCTTCCATAATATCCTAAATTTATTTAAGACAAGCAAATATGGTCTTCTTTCTATGAAATAAATTTCCAAAAGATCTTTTATTCCATCTCTTGACCTTTTCTTTTATCCTTTTTAGCTTTTGAGTTAGGCAATACATAGGAGTACCATTGTAAGGGGAGTTCCACCAATTTTCAACTAAGCCTAAAAAATAAGGGTGAAAATTCCACATGAACTCATATCTAAAATGGAAATGTCCTTTAATAATAGATTCTTCCCAATAGAGAAAAAGAGCATTGTAATCAGAACACGACCTATGAAGTGCTAATAGGGAGAGCTTGGCAAAAATGTCCCAATTTCTAGAAATCAAGAACTTGTCCAACTTAACTTGGATTAAGTGATCCCCCTGTCTTCTATTTGACCAAGTAAAATGACACACCACTAGGTCAAGATCAATTAAAGTAGTAGAGGAGATCAATAGTGTATTGCATATCCCTAGTTTTTAGAACCTAATTTCTATAATTAAACTAAATAATATAGGTGTGTAGGTTGTTTTATTGATTGGAGAGTATAATATAGTTAGAGGAGTTATGGTTCTTGCTAAGGGTGGTCAAATTAGCACTCTTTTTGAGCTAGATTCTTATATAGTTTGGTGTGATATTTATTCAATTCTTAAGAAATATTTACAGGTTCACTATTAGAACCAACAACAAAGAGGTGTGTTATTCATACTTTATATAGTACTTATTTTTAGGTACCAAAGGGTACTCATGCTTTGGAGACTAAATTAATAGTAGAGAAATTAATGTTATAGTACCAAAGGATGGGTCACATAGGGAAGGATTTAAGGATCCTAAAAAATTAAAAATCTTGTCGAGGGGTTAAATAATTGTAATACCACAACGAGTTTTACTCTAGTTCTCATAAATATTCTAAGGTGTTTGATTTAATATATTTCAAAATCTATATATCATGTTTCTTTCATTAATGATTATAGTAGAAGTACATGGCTATGTTTCCTTTGATATAAATCTAAAATCCTTATTCATTTTATATATATATATATATATATATTAAGGCCTTTGTAGAGAATTAGACTAGTAGGATGACTAAGATTTGAACTGATAATGATAGTGATTTTTTAAGAAATTTTGATAGATTTTTTAAGGATAATGGGATATAAATGTCTAAGACAATTTTGTACACCCCTTAGTAGAATGGAGTTACAGAAAGAATAAACAAGATGTTGATGGAGAGGGACACAAGTATGCTAAGTGGGGACAACCAAGAACTAAGGTTTTGGGTAGAAGTAGCTTCCATAGCTTGTTACCTAATTAACAAGTCTCATAAATTAAATCTTATTGATAAGAGACCTATGGATATGTGGTTGTGAAAATTCTTTGTTGAGACATCTTAAATTCTTTGTGTGAAGCATATGTAGATGTGCCTAGGGATAAACAATAAAAGTTAGAGAACAAGGTTGTAAAATGCATCTCCATTGGATATAGTGTTGGTGTGCAAGGATACAAAATTTGGGAACCTATTGTTGAGAGAAATCCATATAGAAGAAGTGTTATCTTTACAAAATTATTCTTGCACATAATTGTAGTCAGAGAAGGATGGAAATAAAGTTGTGCTCCAATTAACTCTAAAGACCAAGAATGTTGAACTAGAAGCCCACAAAGGACTTGAAGAGGAGGAGAGGTTAGATAATTTAGAGAGTTCTAAATAAGAGATAGAACCTCCACCAAATTCATTAAGGAGGCCCACTTAGAAAAGTAAACAACCAAATAGGTATGCTCCTAATTGGAGACATATTTTTACTTTCAATACTAACACCAATGAACTTATGAGTATAAACGAGGCTATGGGTATCAATGATGTAGTTTCCTAGAATGTGGCTATGGATGAGACAGTAGGTTCTTTGAATTAAAATAACACATGGGATTTGGTACCTTTTCCTAATGGTTGAAAACATGTTGTATGTAAATGGGTGTTAAGAAAATGGTCT
>VDFB02008621.1:0-38799 GCA_007258455.2 Sequoia sempervirens
GAAGGATCTAAACATAGAAATCTGGATATCTGGTGTGAGTTCCCTCATTTTGTTAATACGGATATTGTTCAACTTTTCTTGAATAAATTGGATGGTGACACCATTACATTGGACAAACCATATCAAATCACTAAGGACCCGATCGAGAATCTAATTGGATTGTGTAAAGATGGTGACATTCTGAAGAAAAAGTTAATTAGAAATGTGGAAGTTGAAACCCTAATTGGAATTAGGGGAGATCAAAGGGCACTGATAATTTCATCAATCAAGGACCGCCTGACCAAGTATGTGGCTTATGGGATTTCATATAAAATCTATTTCAAGAACCATGAGGGATCAACTTTGGTTGGTGCTACTGATATTGCTCATAAGATGATAGTTGAAGGTGAGAACTTTGACTTGTATAGCCTGTTGAAAGAAAAATTGATGGAAAATGTCCAGTTGACTAGGGACATTGACTATTCTTTCAAGGAGATAAAGAGCATAAAAGGAAAAGAGTTTCAGATGATGTGACTCCTTCTACACTCAGGCTTGCAGAGACTAAAAAGCAAGAAATAAGTCATGTGTTTGTGGACATAAAGGGTGAATCTTTTGATGAGTATATTCTGTGAGATCCTCCAAAACCAGTTGAATTGGAAGTTGTTGCTGATTTAGACAGTGATGAGGAAGAAGATTTCTTTAAATCTAAAATATTAGAGATCATTCACAAAGAGATTGGCATTCAAAAGGTGTCTGAATTGTGGTTAGACAGACCATCTTTTGAGCAAGACCATATTGAAAAAACTTTAGCAAGATTCTTTTTGGACAATAATATGGAGTTGGGAAGCTTACAAAATATTCTCTCGGATGAAATGCTTGAGTGTGTGAAGATAGCTATGGAATTTGTGCCCTTTGAAAGAAAAGAAGAAGAGATAATTTCTCACCTAAAAATGCAGTTTAGGTTATCTCTCTCAAAATTGAAGAAGAGGATGAGTGAATTAAGATAATGCATCGATTCTGCAAACAACATCTTCAACTACTGCTTGAAGTGGCCCCATGTGATAGGGAAGTACAAAGATAAACTTGAGGAAATTGAGAGTGGGTTGGTTAAGATTGGACATGACTATAGTATGCTCCTGGACTCAAATGGAGACATGAAGAAGAAGGTTAGAAATTTACAAGCTGAGCACACAAAATTTCTTCATACTAAGAATGTTCTCACTGACACATTCTATAAGGTTAAGGATATAACTAAAGGTAGACTGGAATAGATGGTTGAGATTCTTAGATCAAGAGATAAAATACAACAAGAAATCACTATTCCTGAGCACCCTAATCAAATCATCAACAGGACATCTGAGAACAATAGCCTGACTATTTCCATTGGATTTGCTGTGGATTCCTGGAAGAAATTCTTTCTAGAAATGAAAGCTAAATATAAGATAATCTTCTAAATTTTTTGAAGAATGAAGTAAAGATTAGGAGAATATTTTAAATAAGTTAAGGAAAGAAGCATAGAACGGATGCTATAAAGTTTTGTCATTGATGTCAAAGGGGGAGAGAATGGAGTGAAAAAATTCTTGGCATCTTTAGGGGGAGTAGCAATTTTGATATAATACTTTTTGAGTTTTGGGCATTTAGTAAAATTTTCACTAAGTGTTGCCATCAAGGCCAAAGGGGGAGATTTTTCGCATATGATGGTTGTGGACATGATTTTTGGCTGCCCATGTTGTCATTTATGGCAACTAAAGTCTTCAGTTTGGTCCATAGTATCAGTTATGATCGTATTGGAAAAAGATCTATGTTTTCGTAGTTTACGGACTGAACTAGACGTCTGGTTAGTCTGTTGATTTGGTCACCTGACTAGATCATCATTTTGTTATGTGGATCTACAAGGAAGGTTTCCCAACACGTATCTTACTCTACTAAATAATTTTTGTGGCATTACTACTATCATAGCTCAAATTAAGAGGTTCAGTGGTATAACTCATTGTCTATTCTTCTCTTGTGGCAGACATGTTCAATATCATAGATCGCGGATGTATATGGAGTAATTTTTTTGTTTTTTTTGTTTTTTTTAATGTTTGAACCTTTTTTTGGGTCCCTACTATGAGTTTAGCTGACTTATGTAGGTACGCACTAAATTGTGATTTATGATTTTGGTCTGACACAAGGAAAGCTATTATATTTTGCTTCAAGCCTACATATAGTGAAATTGATGATAGTGGATATATAAAGATCAATATTTCATCTTTGGTATGCAAGAATGTGAAAAATGTGTGTATGGTATTTATGCAAAAATTTTGTATAGTACTATGATCCTAAATCAGAAAATCATCAAGCAAGTTATTGTATGTGTTGTAGGAAGACTTTTGTTGAAGTGCAGAACAGTGCATGAAAAGAGTGTGATCAAAGAGTAGATTGTGTGCTTCATTGGAACTAAACTCTGGCATTTGAAGATGTCCCATTAGTTCAAATTTTGTAACAACATTCTATCATATGTATTGTAGGTAGTGAGCCTCCATTTTGCTGAGTAGTGAGCTCTAGGCAGTGAGCCTAAATGCAAGTGCATTCCCTTTTCATCTTTACTTTTAATAGAGTAAAAACTTTGTGGATTAATCTCCATCGTGGTTTTTTCCCTAACAGGGTTTCCACATAAAATATCTAGTGTTATGGTGTTCATTATTTTGTGCGCATGTTTTTATCTGTCTTATGTTGTTTATACTGCATAAAGTTCATATCTTGCAGTAGATGGTTTTTAAATTTAATATGAATAGTAAACAAATTTGAACACTGATTCGCCCCCCTCTCAGTGTTCCCTACATCCAACAACATATCTAGTGTTATGGTGTTCATTATTGTGTGCGCATGTTTTTATCTGTCTTATGTTGTTGATACTGCATAAAGTTCATATCTTGCAGTAGATGGTTTTTAAATTTAATATGAATAGTAAAAAATTTTGAACATTGATTCGCCCCCCTCTTAGTGTTGCCTTGGAGTGGTTTTGTTCTTTACCGAATAACTCAATTAATTCATTCAATGAACTTGTTGATGCCTTTCTTAACCATTTCCAAGTGCACATGGGTCCCAAGATGACCTTAGTTGATTGAATGTAATGTAAACAAAAAAAGATGAAAAGGTCATTGATTTCATAGCATGATACCAATTGCTTTACTCACAAATAAATAATAAGATCCCTGATGTTGACCTTCAAAGAATTTTCATAGAAAATTTTCATACTAATATTCAAGCTAAACTTGAGATGTTGAAGTTTCCCCCCTTTACACACTTGTGCATGACCCTTCGTGATTATTAGAATTTGGTTAGTCATCGTGAAACAAAAACTCCTAACAATCTTGAGAAATTTGAAGTTGTGTCCCATAACAATTTCCAACCTTTTAAGAAACAAAATAAGGGATTTCTACAAATAAATACACCTCAAACAAGTCAACTTGTTAACTCCCAAATGGCTGTTATAAAAATGACAAATCCATATCCATTTAGGGAGAGGAGTAGACAATTTACCCCTTTACCTAATACCCTTCAATCTATCATGTTGCAGCTTATGAGTAAGAACTTAGTCACCTTACCTCCTATTAGAGCCATTGATACCACTAAGCCCTTACCTCCAAACTTCAACTCGAATTCCTTTTGACATTATCATCAACAAAATGCATATGATGTAGAATAATGTAAGTTTCTTAAACATATTGTGCAAGACCTCATTGATTCTAAACAAATCTAGATTGGTGGTGTTAATGATCATGGAAATAAGTTTGTTGCCCCATTCAACCAAAATTTGCAAATCTTTACCAACCCCATGCTGAATCATAATATCTCTTTTGTGAAAGCTATTGATGTTGAGAATGATGTGATGAATGTTGACAAACTTGAAGATACAAACAATGGCAATCTAAATGAAAATGAAGTAGACCTAGAATATGTGGTTGGCTTCATTGTTGTGCAACCTCGTAAAGGCCAAACTGAAATGCCCCTTGACATTGCTTTCTTATAAAATTACATAACTAGACGTGCACCCAATGGTCCTCTTTACATAGCTGGAAGAATCAATGACAAGCCTACTAATGGGATATTAATTGATCCTATGTGTGTAGAGAATGTTACACCCCGTTGTTTGTTTACCACATACTATTACTTTTATAAGTAAACGTGTTTCTAAGGCATGAGTATATTTTGATTAAATTTAATGAATAAAAGGAATGTATGAATATGCATTATGATGAGTTGCTTTTTAAATACTTTAATGATGTTTATAATATATGATGAATATGATTTATATTTATCATCTAACTATGTACATGTTGCACTAAGTTGGATGTAGGAAATGTTGAAACCCTCCAAAGGGGGAGGGAGAGTATCACCCAGGAGAGGAGGTTGGTATGGAAACCATTGGTATGTCTATTTGAGTAGATGCACACACACTGCACTAGGTAGGGTAACCTTGTTGAGTTAGCCATATAAGGAATGCCTGAGATGTCACGCAAGGCAAACAAAGTGGCAAAAATGTCATGCATAAAAGGATATTTTATAATTTTTATTATGTATGGATGAGTCATGAGACTCAAAAATTTTGTGCATGTAAGTTTACACTCCATATACAAGTTTGGCTTGATAAAAAGAGAGATGAAAACCCATGTATGAGGGCAAATAAGTAATTTTTGAATTACTATTTGATTTGGAAACTCAACGTGCATATGGGAGACTTAGTCTACTATATCAAAACTATCAAAAAAGAAAGAAGGCCACACCAACAAGCCTGTGAGGAGGTTTACTTGTTTCGGGAGTCATTTTGTAATTATTTTATCCCAAGTAAGTACCACAACTGGTTGGAATATTTTAGAGGTGGCAAAAATTTATGCAAGGCATAGCTATCTTAATGGGATCAACCACTTCTCCTTTTCATTATAAAAGGATGCAATTGCTCATAGTTTTTCTATTGATTGTTTGTTCATTTTTTAGTGCATTTCATATTGTTTTCTGAGCATAGTGTATTGTGAGAAATTATTTTGGAAATCTACATTTCCAATTTTCAAGAGAGAGAGAGAGTAGAAGGGTTGTTCATTAGTAGTTCATTTGAAAATCTTTTGTAATTCATTTTGTGCATACATATCATCATTTGAGAGTAGAGAATAAAGAAGGCAATAGGCTGAGCTTTTGAGTTCAAAGCAAGAGTTACAAGAGCTATTTTAAGCTAGGCATGATGAAGATTTATGTTTATCTTTCTCATTTTGAAATCTGAATCTAAGTTTAGTATTGTTTGAATATGAATGTAATATCTTTGTGTGCCTATTTTTTCTATAGAAAAGAATGATAGTGCATGGTTAAATAGATAGATTGTCTTTGCATATAGCTATATTCTAAATACAAGAGATGAATTGCATATTGAATCATTAAGTGCATGATAAGTAATTATTTTAATTATATTGTTGAGAACGTATCAAAAGAAAAGCTCAAATAAGGTGATAGGATAATAACATAGTAATACAATATTGTATTGTGTTGTTTTAACAAGTTATGTACTTATCAACATAGGGATTGGAAGTCATATTGAAAGTAGATTTGCCTTTAAATATCTATTGAATGATATTATGAAATGAATACCTATGTGTATAGTAATTTTTCCATGAGTAGAGAACTTACGTTCTTAAAAGTTTATATCCCTTATACGAGAAGGGTAGGTTATTCCCTAGGGTTAGGGTATACACTTGAATAAGAGGCAATTGTCAGATCCCAAATGTTACAAGTATGTAACAAGGTATTCAAGTGATTGTGTCAAACCTATATGGCCTTTAAAATCACTACTAAAATGTGTCATCACTTTTTGAATGAACCTTGCTTATGAATGTTAACCTTAGGGGTTTAAACCAAGAGAAGATTTATGCATTAGTCAATAGTGTTTCAAGCCGAGTAAGGGTGGATGAACATACAACACCACTTTATATATAGTGGATTTATTATATATATGAAAATTATGGCTAGAGTAGGTGTAATAGCTATCACTTACACTTAGTTGGTTCACTATGATCCAGGTTTGCATAACTAGTTAGTAGAGTCATGTATAGTTGGAGGGTATCCATAGTTGTATGGTCATACTAGATATGTAGGATACAACACTAGATACTTAGATGTGCATTATTAGAGGTTTCAATACCAAACTCTTCATCAAAGGGTAGGGCCATTTATTGGTTAGAAAGATGTGCAAAAAACTGCTTAAGTCCATGGTTGGAGGAAAAGTGCTTGGGTGATGCTCTCCCTCTTGTAGACGGTAGCTAAAGCTTGTAAAACAGAAAAAGTGTGATCTAGATGAGGACACCTTGACCACTAAACTCTTGTGAGTTATGAATTGTATATGTTTATGATCATGAATCAATTGTAATATGAATTTGAAATATGAGTTTCATTTACTTGAAATTATGTAATGTTATTTCATTTATGCAATGACATGTGGAAATTATTTATGCAATGTGAAATTATGTTATTAAAAGGGAAAAAATCCATTTCCCTATTTTTGGTAACTTGTGTTATTCACTTTTTGAGTTAAAACTTAGGTAAAAATTGTTGAGTAAACTTTGGGTATGTTACAGTGTCAAATTATGATATTGCTATCAAGATTTAACTATTTAGTTTTTTGAGTCAAACTCATTGACCCGTGATTCATGATTAGTGATTCAAAATAACCCATATCTCATGATAATGAATGGTCCATTTAGCATCCATTGCATCTAGGTGATTCTCATAGAGGTGAAGAATTGAGCCTTCTTGGGAGGTTTTCCATCCCACTACTACCCAAAATCAAGCATGCTTAACCATAGAGTTTTCCCTGAGGTTAATCCCACTTAGCTTGCAATCCCATTTTAAAAACCTTCAACAAGTGGTGTACCTTATGAGCCATTCATTATATAGGCCCTTTAGCTCATCAATGGATAAGTAGGAGGTATTTTCTCTGTGTCAACTTATGATATTTCTAGTAGGATTCAACTCATGAATCCTAGGTCGAAAACTCATTGAACCATAAGGCACAACACTTGCTAAAGGTTTTACAAATGGGGTTGCAAGCTAGGTGGGATTAACCTTGGGGAAAACTAAAAAGTTAAGCATTCTTAAGTTGGAGTGGTATTGGGATAGATGACCTCCTAGGAAGGCCCAATGATTCACTTTTATGAGCATCACCTAGATGCAATGAGTGTTAAGTGGACCATTCATTATCATGAGAGATGGATTATTATAAACCACTAATTATGAATCATGGGTCAAATAATTTGACTTGAAAAACTACACGATTCAATCTTGATAGCAATATCATAATTTGACATTCTATGGAAAATACCTCCTACTTATAAATTAATGAGGTAAAGGGGCTCTATAATGAATAGTCCATAAAGCACAACACTTGTTGAATGTTTTGTAAATTGGGTTGCAAGATAAGTGGGATTAACCTTGGGGAAAAATCCATGGTTAAACGTGTTTGAGTTGGAGTAGTACTGAGATGGGTGACCTCCCAAGAAGGCCCAATGCTTCACCTCTATGAGAATCACCTATATGCAATGAGTTCTAAGTGGACCATTCATTATCATGAGACATGGGTTCTTGTGAATAACTACTCATAAATCATGGGTCAATGAGTTTAACTCAAAAAATCTACATGATTTAATCCTAATAGCAATGCCATAATTTGACATGCCATGGAAAATGACTCCTACTTATAAATTGATGAGCTAAAGGGGCCCTAGAATGAATGGTTCATAAGGTACAACACTTGTTGAAGGTTTTTCAAATAGGATTGCAATCTAAGTTGGATTGATCTTGGGGAAAATTCATGATCAACCACACTTGAGTTGGAGTACTAGGATGGGTGACCTCCTAGGAAGGCCCAATGATTTATCTCTATAAGAATCATCTAGATATAATGAGTTCTAAGTGGACCATTCATTATCATAAGAGATGGGTTATTGTGAACCACTACTCGTGAATCATGGGTCAATGAGTTTGACTAAAAAAACTACATGATTGAATCTTGATAGCAATATCATAATTTGACATGTTGTGGAAAATAACTCCCACTCATCACTCTTCACTACTATTCCCTAATAAATTTGGTAGCACTTATATACATGCAAATCAAAATATATAACTACTATACCACAACTCCAATTTATAACAAATTATGGGGGGCGGGAACCATGTGGTAACCCAAAACAAGAGGCAAATACAAATTTCAAAAAATTGCACCTACCTTTTAGATAGCCAAAAAACATAATAAAATATTTAACTTCCTTCACATGAATTCTCACATGGGTGCCTAACCCATAGCCAATCAAGATTGTAACTTCTCAATGTTCATTGACTCCCCAATGGAACACGAATGAATACCAAACACCTCCTCCACTTGGCTTGGGCTACATTTGGTCTATGCAAACCATTGCATATATTAAACTACTAACAATAGTAGAATAAAGAACCTTAGACATCTCATCAAAATCATCTTCAAAATTAAGACACGTGAATAAAATCAACTTAGTACCACAAAAATGAAATATTTATTGGCTTACAGTCCTGCATCTTAAACCTCTACAAAATGGTATCAACATACTTACTCTAAATCAATTTTTTTATGAATTCTATCTCTATTGATCTCCATCCCAAGGATATATTTTGCAACCCCCATATCTTTCATATCAAATTTTCCAAAAAATTGAGTCTTGATCTCCCTAATTATAGCCTTGTTGTTACCAATAAATATGTCATCAACATACACAACAATAATTAGAATCTAATCATCAATAATTTTAATGCAAACATAATGATCCTCCTTGCTCCTAACATAACCTAAATTCAATGCAAAGGCATCAAAATTTTGGTACCACATCTTGGGTGTCTATTCTAAACCATACAAAGATCTCTTTAATCTACAAACCAAGTGTTCATTTCCTTTCACAACAAAACCATCAAGTTCTATATAAATTTCCTCCTCAAGATTCCCATGCAAGAAATAATTTTTAACATCCATTTTCTATATCTCAAAATCAAAAGCAACAATAATAGATAATAGGAATCTAATAGAAATCAATTTAGCAACATGAGAGAATTTCACCAAAATCAACTCCCTCTCAATGGGGGTATCCATTGGCCATAAGTCTAGCTTTGTATCGCTCCAATAGACCATCTACACCAAATTTATTTTTAAACACCCACTTGAAACCAATGGGCTTCCTTAATTTGGGAAAATTAACAAGATCCCAAATATTACAACTATCCAAGCCCATCATCTCCTCTTGCATGTTCTACATCTAAGACTCACTTTCCTCTGAAGAGAGAGCCTCCCTAAAAGATCTAGGTTCATTGACATTACTTAACAAAAAAATACACAATGGAAATATGATGGGATATACTTGTCAACTAGACTACATTCCCTTTTAGATCTCCTCAAGGTAAGAGTAATGGGATTTACATGTTCTTGTTCTGCTATGTGCTCATCCTTCACATCCTCTAAACTCTTTGAACCCTCTTCTTCTTCTCCATCCTTAGATCCATTTGATTGTTCTTCCACATGTGTATCTTCCTACTTCTCAATCTTTGTCTCAAATTTCACTATCTTTGTCTTATCTTTATCATTTGGTTGTTCTTCTCCTGAGTAAGCATTAAACTCTTTGAAAAATCACATCTCTAGAAAATATTATTTTATGGGTTAGAAGATTCTAAAGCTTATAACCATTTACATTCTCACCATAACCAACAAAGATGCATTTATGTGCTTTTGGATCCAGTTTAGATAAATTCTCTCGAGGTACATAAATAAAAGCCTCACAACCAAAGACCCTTAAGTGTGAAATAGGATGCTTTATACCAATCCACACTTCATAAGGAGTTTTAGCAATAAGAGTTGAACAAGGAGGTCTATTAATTAAATAACAAGCACTATCAAATGCTTCTACCCAAAAGCATCTATCAATATTAGCACCACTCAACATGCTCCTAGCTCTTTCCATTAAGGTTCAGTTCATTCTTTTTGCTTCCCTATTTTTTTGGGGAGTGTAAGGAGTAGTATTTTTCTGAACAATACCTACATGATTATAAAACTCATCAAATTCCTTAGAACAATATTCACCCCATTATCAAATTTCAACACTTTTATCTTATAATATGATTGCTTCTCAATTAAGACCTTAAATTCCTTAAAATTAGAGAAAGTTTTAGATTTTTAATGCATAGGATAAATCCATGTGTATCTCGAGACATTATTGATGAAAGAGACATAATACCTAGATTTACCCAAATAGTCAACATCTAATATTCCACATACATATGAATGAATGATCTCTAATAATCTCTTTGCCTTATTAGTTCCATTAGGAAATGATGATCTATTTTGTTTCCCAAACACATAATACTCACATAAATTATTTTTTCCAACAAAATAATTAAAAATATCATCAACCAATTTTTTATTAATAATGGTGTTAAGACCTTTTTCACCAGTGGGACCCAATCTATGGTGCCACAACATATATGAATGTTTAGTGTTAGTTACACTGGCAAAGTTACAAAAAGGAGAGGCATTTAGCCTAAACAAAGTCCCTATCCAAGAGCCTTTAGCTATCACTAAACTCCCTCTTACCAAATTGCAACCAGACTTGTAAGATGTCACATGCATTCTAAAATCATTCAACTTGTATACTAAAAGTAAAATTCTCACAAGTTCTAGAATATGCAACACATTATCAAGGGTTTTAATCCTCCCATCAATAAAACACACCTATTTTGTTTTTCCTTACCAAGAATATTCTCGTGCTATTTCCAAGGAAAAAATCTCCTCCATCATATGCTTTGTATGTAGTAAACCACTCCTTATCAGGATTCATATGGTAGGAGCAACTTGAATCAATAAGCCAAGCATTATTACTTATAGTGTTAGCTAAAATAAACATTGTATCATAATCATCATCGAAGGACTTTTTTGTGAAGGAATCAACATTCTTTTTCTTGTTCTTACACTCCTTCACATGCCTTCTTTTGTCACAATTCTAAAATTTACTCTACTCTTTCTAGGGGTTTTAGAGTGTCCTTTAGACTTATCCTTATTTTTATCCCCTTTAGGCCTTTTCTCTTTTGCACATGCAAAGCATCTTGGGAGCCAAGATTCATAGAATTTCTCCTCATCTACTTTGAAAGAAGTATGACAACCATGTTGTCCATTTTTGGCTCAACTTTACCACTACTTATGGCAACAATTAAATTTTCCCAGTATTTAGGAAAAGACAAAATTGACAAGATATATTTATCTTTATCTTCTAATTTATCATCCATTGATGCAAATTGAATTATAATAAACTTAAATTAATTTAAATTCCTACAATTGAATCACCATATTTCATCTTAAAAGAATACAACCATCTTTTGAGATATAACTTGTTAGAGAGACTTTTAGTTTTGTATATTTTACCTATCCTCTTCCACAAATTGTATTCAATATCTTATATGGAAACATTAAAGAGGGAAAAATCCATAAGACATGACAAAGTGGTTCGTCATACTTTCTTGTCTAACTTCTTCTAATCTTCATCAAACATTGTAGGTGGTTTTGATTCTTGCACAAAATTGGAAAATATTGATCTCTCTCTTCAAGGAGATCCCCCATGTTCAACTTCCACATATCATAGCCTATGCCATTGAATTTCTCAATATATTGGAAAGAGGTAGAGGCCATGGTATATAATATTCTTCACAAATCTATAATGTACCACAAAATAGAAGTTCTCATTGCAACCACAAAACCTTCAACACTTAAGAGAAAGGAATCCCTCTCTCAACAAAACTATTAGCTCTAATACCAAATATTGAAAACAAGGTGAAGCAAAGCTACAATATTAACTTATGAATGTGTTTGAAAACTAAATATTATATTAATCAAATTGAGATTATGTGTGATTTCACATACAACACTAAGATAAAAATAAAAACACCATAGATAACACTAGATTTACATGTCGCAAACCTTTCAAGAAAAACCTCCACATGAGAAAGAGGCCAAGAATATTATTAATTTGCAAATAGACTTATACAATAATACTCTTCACTACTATTCCTTGACCAATCTAGTGACACCTAGATACTTTCAACTCAACATATATAATTACTATGCCACAACACCAATTTATAGCAAATCATGGGAGGGAAAACCACAATGGTAACCCAAAACAAAAGGTGAATACCACTTGCAAAAACCCACACCTACCTTTTGGAAAACTAACAAACTTAATAAATATTTAATTCCATTTACATAACTTCTCATGTGGTCACCTAGCCCATAGCCAATTAGGATTGTAACTTCCTAGTGCTATTTGACTCTGTAATGGAACATAAATGAATACCAAACACCTCCTCCACTTGGGCACCCAAAGCATGACCTTTCACCTTCCATGAGTGGATACCTACGAAGGATATTTTTTTCCATTATGTTTTGTAACTCCCACTAACATTAGTCACCTCTTTAAAGCATAATTACAATATGTCATTATTTAATGCTTTTCTCTAATGTCCCCTAGAACACATTCCAAGGAACATTGAGACATATGAATGACATTATGAATACAAGATTAATGTCACATTTTCCTAACAATATTTTTGTATTTTATAGCCAACAAAAATCTCTTTCTAAGTACTACACAATATTATTAGTGTTTTTCCTATATTTTTCATTTATCATACAAAATAATAGTTGAAAGTTTATTTTTATCTCTTTGATTCAACAATTCGTATCTTCTGCCCATGATGTCCAATTTTGGATATTTTATAGGAAATGAAAGGAATTTCATAATGGACAAGGTTTAGAAATATTGATATGTGATTTGTTCACTTATATTTCTATAAAGTTGTTTATTGGGTTCCTTAACTATGACTACTTTAAATGGATTTATAACAATTACATCTAAGGTTATTTTAGCATTTGAATCATGGAAAATTTACAAGTTCATCCTTGATTGTCTCTATTTTACATGAGTATTGATGTAATATTGAACTTGTTTATTACATTGGGAGATCTACAAGTTATGTAATTTTGTAGGATGTATATACTTATAGTTTACATAGACAACTCAAATGTGGTTGTCTATAACCATATAAATTTGAGTGTTGATGAAAATTCTATTGGATGACCTTGTTTGGTCACTTTTTTCATTAGTATTTTTATCATTATAAGGAAATGAGGCATTGTTGCTTGCGATGGTTATATTATGGGACCTATTGTTGATAACTAAAGTGGTATATGGGATTTTGGATGTCAATTTGGTGTGGGTTTGATACAATTATATCAAGGGTGATCATCATAATGTCACGAAGGATCTTGTATTCATGGAGCTTTGGCACAACATGATTTTTTATTTAGATACATAGTTGGTAGTGATGGATGGATTCATGGATTTACAAGTAGTGGTTTGTCTTATTAGTTTGAAGATTATGGTTCTAATTTATCCTCCAGGGCTATTAGTATTATAGTTGAGTGTTTTGATTATGTGAGGATCATGAATGATCTTCAATTAGGAGTGGTTATCACCATGTGTTGATACATTCGTGACTAGGGGGCCTTATCAAGCAACCCAAACACACATCTACACATACTAATTCCACAAACATCCTTTATTTCTTTATTAGAATTTAATTACAAAGGGGTTTTATAGATATTTCAAGCATACATAACCCTAAAATAATTTTAAAATGGCATTATTCTCTCTACTCTCTCCAAAGGACCCTAAAATGAAGACAATGTTTCCTTTTATACTTTAGGCCTTAGGAAGTTCAATGAATTTAATATGTGGTAGTTACAAGAACTAAATCATTGTAAAATTATCTAAGTACAATAGTAGATTGAAAGTCCACAAGTGTAGATGCAAGCCAAAAGCCCATAAATGTATATGCAAACGAAAAATATGCAAATGACTAGATCGGATATAAAATTTCACTTTATGTTTAGTAGGTTGAGAAAAATCCACAATCATACATGGTGTCATCATCATCTTGTTAAAGTCGACTTACATCATGTTGATGCAGGAGCATCCAGTGGTGTAAGGGCAATCTTGCATCACCCAAAAATAGTTAAATTTCAAGTTTCTCAGTTTTTAGATGTTTTTATATTTTTGGATACCCTTTTCATTGTAATGAAATTCCCAATTTATGGTTTTTATTTTATATTCTTGGGTTGAAAGATATTGCAGTTTTAGTTGCCCAGATTTGCACCTAAAAATCTTCCAAGTTAGATTTGAGGCACTTAGAGTTCCCGGATCGGCCCTAAAACTTGCCAAAATTGGTGTAGTAAATTTTTAAGTGCATTGTTGACTTCGAGACCTTTCCAACGGTTCAAACGGTTCGCGAATCGGAGTCCCGAATCAAAAGTTATGGCCCTGGGAAGTTGGTGCACTTTCTAGAAGATACAATTGCAATTGTTCTTTTGAAATTTGAACTTCAAGTTGTAATTTTTCAGTGCCAAACCGCCTAAACTCAAATTTGAATGTTGTTTTGGCTCCAAACTAAAGAGGAACTCTATTTATGGGCGGGTTTCAAATTTTTGGGTAACTTTTTGGGGACAAGCTCGCATATTGCGAAAGGGTGATTTTGTAGCTTTATGTAACTTGCATGTGTTGTAAAACTTGGGGATTTGAGATCCTCTACATGTAAGAAGTTCCATTTTCTGAATAATAAAATTATTCTCTTGTTTGTGGGTTATTTTCTGTGTCTCGGGTTGTGCCCTCATCACATGTTGACATCATCAATAGAACTTTCATCTGAACAATTTGATAAACTTGCTAATGTTTAGTGCACTTGATTTTACATGTAAACTTTAGATGGCTAGAAGAAACCCACGAACCAATAAAAGTTCATAAACCAACAAGAAGCGATTCAGTTCCATAGATCGATTAATTATCAAATTCTTGCAAATAATTGAATCACTTGAAAAACCTTGCACTATATACAATACTAATGTAATCCTTACATCATCATATCCAATTCAATTACAGTCATCTGCAACTGCATAATTCGAGTACATCATGCTTACATCATTATCAAAACTATTCATCTAAACTAATTCTTTATTGAAGAAGTCTGGCTCACTTGAATTTACTTGTGAATCCAATTGGTGATGAAATACCCACAATGCATATGGCTATGAAGTTTCCACAAATTCCAATAAGGAATGAATTTCTCATGAATTTAGATGGGTAATATATTCTAGCAAAGTTGGTAACATGTGAAATCCTCACAAGGTCAGATGGCCTTGAGCTTCTTGTAAATGCAGGAAAACATATCAAGACTAGTAAAGCATAGGTTGAAAAAAGATCAAGCTCTCTTGGAATCATTTTCTAAAGTTTTTTTGTGGATTGAAAGCTTGCAACCAATAGTAAACTAAAAATTTGCAAATCTAGTTGCAGATGAAAACTTTGTAAAGTCGTTAGTAGACCAAAAGTTTGCAAGACCATCACTTTGCCAAATTTTTCCCAATCTTCACCAAATTTGAATTGCAAATACGCATTACACTCTTCTACAAGGTGATACTATCAATTTTACTGTATTCCTCTAAAAATCCTTGAATCAACAACCCAAAACCAAAGGAAACACAACAAAACTTTAATTAAAACTTAAATTTTTTTGGTTGATGTAAGATTTCCCTTGCAACCTAGATGCTCCTACATCATGTGTAAATTGCTATCATGATTTAATGGGAGCTTTAACAATGAAATGGATTCATCACCTAGCGATGAATGATCTCTTATATTGGTTTTTGGTGTTGTGAGGAGCTACTGGATTTTTTGCTTTTGCATGCAGTGAGCATCCGTTTAGTTATATTGTCAGGAGATGCTTAGCTTTAGGTGGTTTAGATATATGTTTACAACTTGTTACCATGGAGGAATTTTGAAACCTTTGGTTGAGGTGTTGGTTATGATTTTTAATTTTTACTAATGATCCCTGGTTTATAGGATGGATGTTACTATGCCATGGTGGAGTCTTGATTATTGGTTAGATTTTTGGTATGATACAAGTTCTCTTGAGATAAAATATGTTATTCTTTTGCATTTTTAATTTTGACTACCTATTATATTTTTTCTCTCATGAGGATGCTCAGAAATGGTATACTATTATTATAAAGTTTTATTTCATTTTGTATTAGAGCTTGGGTGTCAAGTTGTAGAAAGAGACATCTTCTTGGTTGTTAAAACACTTGGTATGAATGTATCTTGTGTATAGTCAAACCCATGGTCTTGTAAAAAAATAATGAAAGAATTTCAAGGTTTCAGGTGTGTTTTCAAATCTAGTCTATTGTAGATATGGGTTTTGAGATGTTTTCACAAATGTGTTTTTATAGGTTTTTTTTATAAGGGTTTTAAAGGTGAATATTTGTTGATGACCTCTTATACAAAAATAGACCTTAATATTGAGTTCAAAAGTCACAAAAACTTGTGATGGATCAATATAAAAATTAGTATACTTGGACAAAAATAATTTTCATTTTCAAGTGTTAGATGAAATATTGAATAATAAAAATCCCTATGATTGTATGAACTTGTATAACATGAATTATTTATATAGTCATAATCACTACAATAGATTAAAAATTTAGCCAACGCATAGTAAAATACTCTATAATAGTTCATTACTATCTAGTATGGTCACATAAATAATTTTAAAAAATATGATTAAATGAGATGATGTCATCACTTTCATGTAGGGTGTAGGATAGGGTTGGAAAAAGAGCTTATCCATAGTCATATCATTAACTAGGGTTTGTTACTAAGACTGCTAGTTATGTGGCAACTAGTCCTTGGTTGCAACCAACAAAGAGGGGTTGAATCATAATGGGCCAAACTTTTCCTTCATTGCCACCACTCCACCCAAGAGATGCCAAACTACCATCTCCACCTACTTACCGCCCCTATATAGTTGCACCTCCACTAGGTATACACCACTCAAAATTGTCACTAGTGCTTTGGCAAAACCAACTACTTAGGCTAACTAGCCACCTAAACTTTATTTTTCAATTGCCTTAATGGAGCAATTTTTTTTGACATGCCATAAATCCCTCGCACAGTGTTATATTTTTAATCTTACAATGAACATGAATCTAATTTTGAGTACTACACAATGGAATTAGTGTTTTTTCTATTTTTTTTGTTTATGATATAAAATAATAGTCAAAATCTAGTTTCTCCCTCTTTGATTTAATAGGTTATATCTTGCACCCACAATTTGTCCAATTTTGATTTTTTTATAGGTGATGGAAAGTATTTCATAATAGATTAGATTTAGAGATGTTGTTATGTGATTTGTTCACTTACATTTCTATAGAATATTTTTTGGGCTCCTTAACTATTGTTACATTAAATGGGTTTGTGAAAAATTAAATCTAGAGTTGATTTAGCATTTGAGTCACATAAAATCTACATTTTTACCTCTAATTATCTTTGTTTTATACAACTATTGATGTAATATGACTATTATTGGTGTAATTTTAGATGCCTTGATTGATTTAAGATTTGACATTAGCTATTTAGCGGGAGTTTTAAGATGTATATGCTCCCTTTTTGGATTTTCTCATTATACCATAGTGTTAAGGGTCTTCAATAATTATTTATGGAGGATAATGTATGCAAAAAGACATGATTATAGGTTTAGTTGGATATGTTGACAATAGAAGGTATATATGTGATTATGAGTATACCTACTTTTGAGGTATGACTAGTTGGATGCATTAGCAACTAGTTGTGGTTGCTAGTCCATCTCTTGGAGAGTTCTTGTTATCTACTCAAGTGTATCTGTCACCATTATATTTGGTGTTTATGTTTGAAAAAAAAGTTGAGACAATATTTAATGATGCTTATATGTGATAGTTAGGTTGGTATCTCCTTTAGACAATATCTTATCTTTCATTCATTAACATGATGGGGAATGGAAGGGTTCATATTTGAGATAGTGGAAACCTTGGTTGTTGTCTCAATTATCTTGATAGAGTACATGTATGTTTGATGGTACATGTTGGCTATATGGATAGCTCAATTGATTATTTATCTTGATTTTAACCTCTTATGCAATTCATTCAAAAAGTGGGAGAATATTGGGAAAGGTGTGTTGTACACCTTACATAAAAATACTAATGCTAATAATTTAAAATTAAATATTTAATTATGGTGTATATTAGAGATGTGGATACCACATGGTTTAGGAATTCTTGGAGACATGTGCACTTTATGTCATATTGGGATAAATATTTAACGTGGGTGTCACATTAGAAAAATATTTAATATTGGAAAAATTTAGTAATAAATATTTAATTTGGGCCATGGTTTAGTGAGCTCATGGTTTTGAGGCACATAGTTTATGCAATACCACTTAGTGTTTTTATAAAATATTGTCTCTATAAAACCAAGCATTGGAGTAGTCATAAAGGTTGATTTGTGTAACCTGTCTTTTTGGATAAGGTTAGATCAAGCATCTTTTATAGGGTGCATACCTAGAAGCGTGGATTGAGATGTGTGGTTACATGGTTCTCATTTGTTTGTTCACATGGAGGAATGCAACTAGGATTCTTGATGCTTCAAAGGTCTTGCATGGAGACTTTACAAGTGTATTGCAATCTTGTTACTTGAGACAATACATCGAGTTGTGTGGATGCTTTTGGAGGCTAGGTTTTTCCCTTGTAAGAGTTTTCCCAAGACACATATAGTGTTATCTTGTGGTATATTTTCTATTCTTGTGTATCGTGGCTTATGAATAATTTATTTGTACTTGTTTCCCTCATGAGGTTTATGTGAAAATGGTACATTATTACTACAAAGTTTCCTTTCAAAAATTAAACAATTTCACCAAAATCTAAAGGGAAATAAACTTTCTTTAAGCGTTATCTAGGGTAATCAAATAATATCCATACATAAACATAAATTAATATCAATTAATAAATAAAACTTTATACCTGCTAATTTTATTACGTAAGTAGTGCTAATTTAAGGAAAGCATGTGCAAAGAGGATAAATATACTTAGCTCAATGGTTTAAGAATGAATGATTTTAATGTTGATTTTGGTACTTGAACTATTTCTATTATGAAAATGGTGCCTCTATGTGTATATAACTCCTTATAATGTGTGCATGTTTTTTACTCTATACTAGGTTGAGTCCATAAGCCTGGTTCTATTATGTGTCTCTAGATTCATCCTTTACCATGCAAATTAGACCTTGAAAATATGTTATGTTGTTCTTTGGTTTTCTTAAGTTTGCTCTATTTTCTCTACCTTTTTTGATATTTAAAATTGGTAGTATTCAAAAAAATCCTTAGAGGGATGCTAGTATGTCATTGGGGGATATTTTCCCCTCAATCAACCATCAAGATACTTATGTAAAAGATCAAAGAAAAAACACTTTAATTGTGCAAATTCTCTAAAGTGATGTTGATACACAACTTGGCTCTTTTTAGGTACTCAATTGAGATATATGTAAACCTTTTGTAAATATGAATGATATTCAATCTATCCAATGATAATAAAATAATTTTAGTTTAATGAATTTGAATGCAAATACATGACAATAAGTTGAGAAAATACGTGTTTTATCAACTTAGGGTGAGAAAAGAATAGGGGACAATCAACTAGAATTTGAATTTGAAAATTGAAAATTGAAGGGTTTAGTTTGTAGCTATAAGGTTGAGCCTATTTTCACCTAACTGATAGCACATAGAAATAAAAAATTAAATGGATAATGTGGTGGATAGGGCTACATGCATGAATAAGTGCAATAAATGTGTAATATGAGTGAATATATTAGGATATGTATGTGTGTGGACAAGGCATGGATAAATGTATCTAAATGTGTTTATATGGAGGCAAGCAAAAACTATGGAAATAAGCCTAACTTCACACAAGAGTGTGCCATTTTATTAAGGCATTCTCTCAGAATGGGTAGAAAACTAAACGAAAAGTGGCATAAGTATACAAATTTTACCATTACAACATAACAAATATAAAAAATGGCCTAAAGCATATGGATGTTTAAGGTCCCAAGCAACATCATTAGAGACATCATCATATTAAAGATCATCTTTATTCCAATAAGTAGCCTCAAGTTTTTCACTCTCAAGTGATTTTCATCATGATAAGAAGTGGAACTCTTAGTAAAAATGCTAAAAATAAGTATAATTATTAATACATCCTCTATTCATCATAATTGCTTCTTGTCATGTGACTCCATAAATTTATTTTGAATTTGTTTAAATTCTTAGGTACCCATGAAGAAGTAATGCCATTAAAATGAAATGTGAATTTTTCAAATATTATGTTATTATTCTTCTAATTTCTTTATTAATTTATTCTTCACAAGGATCATTTAAAGGCATACATGTATCGAGACCTTTGTGCTTAAATATCATAGAAACATGCAACATGAGGTTTTTAGGTCTTGTATCTTTATAATTTGTAAAGTATGAAGATGCATAAGTAGCTTTGGACTAAATCACAAGCAACTCTATAGATCTAGTCAATTATAGATTATTGTTCATGTTTTTTCTTAATTATACATCTGTACAAAATTTTACTCATGTATCTCATTTTTACACTCATATAAAAGCTTTGTAAGAATATTCATAAATATCAATTAAGTAAAATGATTGTGAAGATAATGAGAAGGGACACTAAGGCTAGGTACAAGTTCCTCCAATCATAATGTATCCCAACTAATATATAAGACTAAAGAGAAGTTTGAATCCATCTTTCACATGAAAATTTAGGGAACTTAAATTTCACGAATAATTATTTAATGTTTTAAGTATGTAGTTGATGGCCTGTTTGGCATAGTTTATGATTGGTGAGTGTGTTTTTAGTAAACACCTAAGAAATTTTTAAGAAGATAATGACATAGCATGGTAAGTGACATCTAATTCTCATTCACTTTGATTCATGCAACATGAGTCATTTATTCTCCTTTGGGTGCCAATTATTTCTCTATTTTTATTTATGATTTCTTGAGGCTCACATGCAAGGTGTGTTTGTGGAAAAACATGTCTTGTAAAATTTCATAGAGTTTCAACACTTTAGGTATTCTTTGTGCTTTCTAAATTAATAACTAAGAGAAAAACTTGGGATTTTTTGCCTAAGAAAATTGTTGTGATTGAGATTAACATTTATTTTATAGAATACTAACTTTGTATAGTTGACGAATGGGATAAGACTTGTAAATTAAGTAATTATGGTGATGATGCTAGGGTATTGAGATTCTCCTTTGGTATAAGCAATTAAGGATCTTAAATTTAAAAAGCATGTAGATATTTGACATTTGAATTTTACATGTTGAGATGGGTGTATTTGATATGATTTATGTTTGAGTGATGTATTTTTAGTAATCACCATAAAAATAATGTTTCAAAAATATAAGACATGGAATTTTAACGATAAATAAATCTATTTATATTTATGCTACATTAACAACTCTTCTCTTTTAGGTTTTATTTAGCAATTTATATAGATATATAAGCAAGATGTAATTTGTGAATTCAATAAATATGATATTGTGAGGAATTTTACATAAAAATATTTAGTTTGAATTAGTTAGAACATTCTATTAAGTGTTTGTTATCGAATATACGATGTAAGTTAACAATATTTTAGTAGAATTTTATTTTAAGAATAATACTATGACAAGATAATACAACCTATGCCCCCAACAAAATAGTGTGGTGGAAAGGAAAAATACAACATTGCTTGAAATCCATTTACGATGGTAAGGTACAAAATCCAAGCTAAAGGTATACATGAAAAATTTTGGTTGAATATTATATATTATGCTAATTATGCTTCTTACTTGAGTTCCTAGTAAGTTGAGGAGGGATTTAAAATTGACACTTCATGATAAATAATGTGGTAGGAAATAGAAGTGCCTAAAGTACAGGTTGGGATTTTATTTGGTAAATTAATGCAAACCACCCTTTCAACTTTTCATTACTCTTGTCAAATCATCTAGATCAAGGAAAATAGAATTCTAATTATCTATTCTACACACAAGAGTCAACATAACACTAATTCATATACAAGGATAATATTCCTTACATGTGTTCATCAACAAAATATCCTACTTGACAAAACTATAAATCAACCTTTAAAGATATTCTTCACCATAAATAATTGTCAATATCATAATGATTTCCTATTTTATTAGATTTGTGGTATCCATAAATAAGCTTAATGGAGTAAGAGGAATAATCAAAGAGGCACAACACCACTTAAACATGAAATCTATAGTTGGAGAAACCCTAAAACAAAGAGAAAATTATATTTAGAGGTAGTAAAGCTCCTCATGCCATTGTCTTTGAATCTTCTACAAATGATATAAGGTCTTAAAGTGTATACATAGATCTTGAGGATAATATTTTCTTACTCTTAACACTTGCAATCAATCTCAAGAAGTTCAAACACATGCTCTATTAGAATGCAATCTAGAAGCATGAATCCAAGAAATATTATAAATGAACTTTCTAGCTCCCCATGTGCTAAAAAGGCATCCAACACATTTTTTACAAAGCTTGTGAATCCCCTTATAACATTCTACACACCAACAATGAAATTTCAATTACCAAAAAGTGGATTTGAAATGCTTAAACCCATCATATTCCACTCACTACTTGCACAAAGATGAACTCACCACTTCATTAGAGAAATACTTTTCAAATTTTTATGAATTCATTAGGGTAAATAACTGCTTTTTGGGTATTTTCTTGCATTTGTAGATACAAACATTGGTTTTTTACTTGTGATTATTGGTGAATTCACCAAAATTGGTTTTTTAATGGGTCGAGGCCTACACTCCATCTCAAAGTCTCCTAGAGATGTACCATAACATCGTAAATTCTATTTTGACTTCCTTGCAACCCTTTACACCATATAATCCACCAAAAATAATAAAATCCATGTATTGTATTGGTCGAACTAGTCCAAACATTGTTAATGAGAACCAAGACTCTAATAGTCCTACAAATCAACCTAAATTTCCATTTAGATTCTCTATGCCACTTCAAAAGAATGTTACACAATATGCACACACATAAGTTCCTTTCATATTAGTTATCACTTAACATGTATAATACTTGTAAACTATCATAACATATATTTATATAATGATGATGGTTAGTTTTGATCCTAACAATTTATGATGGTGTTATTTATTTTATGTAGTTTCCATGAGATGGATGTTATTGATAGAATTTAGATTCTTGTACAAGTTCATAAATTGAAAATCATATTGTATAGATGTGGTATTTTTTTTTTAATTTTTATAAATAATCCATGGGTATCCCCGTGACCAACTTAGTGCTACTTGATTGACCTTTCCTCAAGCTTACTTTTTTTCTAAGTCTTGGGGTACATAAGAGGTGAGCTGGGATGAGACTAACCCCTTTGAGGCTAAGGGTTGAGCTTGAACTAGTCAACCAACAAGGTAAATCCAAATGGAGAGAATCGATCTCATGACCTATCTGGGACAAACCCAAAGCCCAAGTAACCAACTACGCCACTCGTCTGGGCTGTATAGATGTGGTGTTTCTCTAATGCAGGCTACAAGGAGAAAAAAATATCATTTGGTATTATTCTTTAAATGGTCCCTACTTGATACTTTGTTTATTGGTTGTTTGTGACACTATCACTAGTTTTGTTAGGATCTGTAATATGTACATATCATGTGTCATTATAAGTTTTTTATATAATAACAAAGTTGTGTACTCAAATTTTTGTGGTTCACAATGAGTATGACACTTTGCAGTTTAGATTATTCTAAAATCTAAAACTTTAAAGTAAACTATAAATGTCTAAGGTTAAAACTCCATGGTGAGGTCCTTATCCTAGATACTAACAAACCATCATCTAATATACCTATGTTGGAATTTAGATTCTAATGTGGAGGGAATAAAAAATATGAATTTAAAAGGGGATAAGCATGACCTATCCACTTGTTATGTAGGATCTAAAACTTAGCAAGGGTATAATTCCTATTTATGATCATACAATTGTTATTTATGGACTTTTAATACAAACTACCATTAAAATATTAAGTGAGGTTACCTAACCCATGTTAAAGAAATTGTTCATTTGAATTAAAATTTAATTCTTATTCATGTTTTTGCATTATTTTCATTCTACAAAAATAAAAATTGTAACAAAACGTTGTCAACATGTACACAGATTATGTTTTTACATTCTTATCTATGGAAGAGCTATGCTACAAGGGTTTGGAAAAATTCAAGACATATTTATTTGGATATTTAGGGTAAATACCCATATTGGTGTGTATATCTAACTTGTTTTTCATTTTGTGGAAATAAAAATCAAGTATTTGATATATATGTAGTTAATCAATGTGTTAGTGTTTATCATTTTGACAGTCATAAAATTTTTGTGATGTCCCAACTTAGGGTTATATGGGGTGACTTTTTATGAGTGTTAAGAGTTCATATTTTTAGACATATCATTGTTCATGACTTTTTATTCTTCTACATCTTACCTCTAAGGGATACCTCAATGATTCTCATTGTTCATGATTTTGTATTTTCTTCGTCTTACCTCTAAGGAAGACTCAATGATTCTCATTGCTGAGTTTAGAAAATATCTCTCTTCACTTAAATCTGCAATAATGAGGTTTGAGGATGAAATAAATACAAGAGTAAGACCTTATATATTTCTCCATATTAGAATTGATATTTCCTTTGAGAATGTGGCTATAGTCTCATGAGTACAATAATATTAGAATATTAATAAAATAAGAACTAAGACATGTTCTAAGTTGTAGAATATAGACTAGGAATTTGTGAAACAAAATGATTTTTAAGGACTTATATTATGCTCAAGGGTTTTTGAATCCATAATCTTGATGACAATTGTTTCTAATTAGCAACTACATATTTGTATTTGTAGACATCCAAATTTGGCCACTCCCACATGGTCAAACCCATCTCCTTTATTCGTCTATTTCATCAATATTAATTAATTAAATAATTTATTTAATTAATATTCCCCCTTTGCCTAAGGTTTCTAAAGTATTTTATTTAATAATTAAATACTTTACCTTTCATCCTTTCCTCTATAAATTAAATAAATATATCAATTTATTTAATTTAAATCAATTTTAAATTCCCTCTCTTCTCTCTCCTTGTCACATCCTCCATATTTGGCCACTTGTCTCTAATCCTTCATTAATCTTCTTAATCACATGTTTACACAACCTTAATCTAATCACATGGCATCTTTGGTATATCCCCTAAGTCAACCTTTCATAAGTGCTTTCCTTTTTGAGCCTTGGCCTCTTTCCCATGTGAATTTAAAATTCACATTTATTCATTCAATGCATTTCTCTTCCCCATGCAAGTTGTTGGAAAATTTCAAATTCTATCACTTGTCACATCAGTCACATGAGACAAGGGCTTCCTTTATAAGGACCTTGTCTTATCCACAAGGTACTTCTAGTCATGCGAATTTAAAATTAACATTTATTCTCCTAACCACTTTTCCCTTCCAATCATGTGAATTAAAAATTCACATTTATTCCCCCAACAACTTCTCTCATCCCCATGATGATAAGAGAGGACTTTCTAAAATTCCTCACTTGTCACCATCACCCTCATATGGGGATGAAAACTTCCTTTTTAGGGAGATCTTCCCCTAATCCCAAGGTACTTGCAAATAGCTCCACCTCACATGTCATCTTTCCAACTCACCTGTCTTTGTGACACATCCTCTTCCACATGGCAGGAGGTGAGGGCTTGTGAGTCCTCAACTCACAACAACCCTTCATCTTGCCCATGTTGGCAAGAGCCTGACTGTTGATTTCTCTAGAGACTCTTCCTTTAAAATGGAAAATTTTGTCTCATTTTCATTCATAACTTGTGTTAGGTTCCCAAATCTACACCATATTTGCTAAGCCTTTAAGTGAACTCAACAGATTTGGACTAACATGGGACTGCTTTCAGGTTGTGTGTAACCTGTTTGAAAGCAAAACTCTAGTGATAAGGGCTGGCTTCCCTTTTTGATGTCACCTAACTATTAATCTCTAAAGGTAAAGGGTAAGGATTGCATGAAAATAAACCTAATGCTGAAAAAAACCTAAGGTGATGCACCAAAACAACCTAGACTTGTTAACAACTTATCACATTCAAATTAATATCACAAAGCTGGACTTACACAACTCACTTGATAATGCAGTTTACATAAATATTTCATAAGGTCTATAAATAATGCTATTAAAAGGAAAAAAAAGACTTCACAATTAATAGCACCACTAACAACACAACTTACAACCTATAAACATACACCTTCTGCTAAATAGATGCATAACATGAGACAAGCTTGCAAGGAAAAGACAATTTTTCACAAGACAAACTGATGAATCATTAACAACATACATGAGAAATAGGAAATGAGAAGGTAAAAATGCTCTAATTTATTAATTCAAAGTGCTTACTGTATAATAGGCCCATTAGAGTTAGAATACTACTCCATCAAAAGTAGCTCCAAAACAAAGCTATCTTGCTACTGGAAAGAAATAACTAGCTCAAAATGTTCAAAATGAACATACTTAAGCAAAAACACACCAAAACCCCTCACACAAGTGCTTCCAAAAGATTCTAGTCAGACACAACAGAAAATGCCAAAAAGAACCTTATAGAATTCCTCCAAATTGTCCTCCACATGAAGAAAAGTTAAGCTAAGTTAATAGTCACACCAAAAATGTAACAAAAATGCCTCCAAACAACCCCCTTCCTCCAAAATTAGTCAAAACAACATCCCACACATTCCTCACCTATGCAAGTCATAATTGGTCTCCATACAAGTCTTGACCCACACACAAGTCATGCAATATGTGTGTTTTGAAGCATAAGACTCCAAAAAGCATTACAGATAATGATCCTGATTAAGTGATTCATAAAAAATCACTAAATAAGTCATTTTACAATTCAAAACAAGAATAGGGGCCTCACCATCTCCTTGTGTTACATTTGCATTAAAAGGCACAATAAAAGTGATTTTCAAATCACTTACATGATATCTTCAAATACTCGAATAAAATGTAACATACAATGTCATATCTAAAAGCTTTCAAAAGTTTCCAAGGCATTGACCAACTCAACCTACCTTATTTTGCATTCTTGACAATACACACATGGGCAATATCCACTAGTTTGCAAAGACATCAAAGAGCTTCAAACAACTTGGCCAAAAGGTCAACCTCCGAATTCCTTGGAAAGCAAATCCCAAGTAATATGAAGTTGGTAAAAAATCAAAGGCATATCACATAGGTCATGCAAAACTCCATATGCATTGTTGAGGACTTAGCACAAAGTTTGAAAAAGGGGAAAAATACTTAAGGCATAGAATTCCTAAGTTATTAGCATATGATTTGGCCCCATATGCATCACACATGTTTTTTAATTTTAAAACATGGGAAGAAAATCCCATCTCACAAAACTAGGGTCAAACCCTAATCATTAACACTAAAACAATGAAGCAACCCATCATTTTGTGGATGAAGAAAATATGGAACACTCCATTCTGCTGTGGGCTTTGAGCAACATAGGAAAAAACTTGAAAATTACCACAATTTTGTTGAGATTTTTTTGATGAGAAACAAAGGAAAAAGAGGTAAAAACTTCTCTGTAGCTCGAAATCTGCATTTTTTCTAGCATTTGGAGACTATTCTAGAACTTAAGGCCATGGCCATGGAATTTTTTTTGACTCATATGCTTCACTTATTCTTTCTTTGTTGTTGTTTCATCCTTTCAACCGCCATGAAAAGCTTTAAATGAAGCTTCCTGTGGGGAGGCAAAGCTTTGAATATTGCAAAATTTGAGCAAAAGCTCCAGGTAAGCATTCAATCGACTCCACCTTCTTGACTTTGAGCAACCAAAAACCATGTTTTTCGAGCCTCGAACTTGAAAAGATAACACAAATGTTCATTTCTTCTTGCATTTGTTAATAGGGATACCCTATTGTTGTTCTTGTTGTTTTTTCTGGAGAAAATAAGTCTTTGACCGCAGCCATGAACAAAAAATATTGTGCTTTTTCTTAGCTCAACTTCATTTAAAAATCCCTATCATGTCATTCAATTTTTCCTTTGCATCTGGAGGTATTCTAACAACCCAGATGGGTTTTTGATATGTAGAAAAGAGAGGAAAAATAAAATAGCCTGTGAGCTTGACCTCCATTTTTGAACATGGGTTTTCTCTATATCTTTGCATCACTCTTTCTATTTTGTAATAAACTTGCAAAACCCCTAAATGGGTTTCTTGTAGCACATATTTTGTTGCATCTGCAAATGTTTTCAATAGAACCCAAGTGGGTTTTTTGATTTCTTGAAGAAACTCAAAATGTTTTGTAGAAATGCAGATGGCTTTGTAAATACATCCATTTTCTGTAGAATATAGCAATATTGCTTCACACTTTAAAACTGCAGGCGGGTCTTCTATATTTTAGAGAAAAAGAGGTTTGCTTGGCCATGACCTGTCATTATGCATGAAATGGCTTTCATTTATCATTCTTGTAGAGTGTCTTCATTGTTGTTGCCTCTGCATTAGCTTCTCATAATAAACCGAGATGGGTCTTTTTCATTTGAAAGAAACTCCATATTTTTTTTGCAAAATGATTCAATGTCAGTGTGATCATAATTGAAAGTCTTAATCTATATTAACAATGTGTTTTTAGTGAGCATCTGAATTGATTGTTCACATTTCTTTTCTTGAGAATGTCTTTAAAACACATAAACCCCAAAGTGGGTTTGTCATTGTGAATAATTTCTGCATTTCCTTTTCTATTTAAGAGCACCATACTCCTCTTTTAATGATGCCTCCTCATGTTGTTAAACACTCATGGTAACCTCTGCATTAGCTTCAAACACTTTGACAAAACACCACTATATTCAACTTTGGCACCATGATAAGTATAATGGATTACCTTTTGAAATTTATCTGCTCATAAGTTTTTTAAAGAAGGGCATTTTTCCATACTTGTCAAGGTTCAACACAGACCTATCATGCAATCTCATCCCATCAAATGTGGTTGGAAACTGTCACTTCCCTCTTATGACTGTCATGCCATTTCAAATATCACTGTTGTTATCACAAGGCAGATTTTGATACTGCCCTTTTACTAATCATGACTAGCATTGAAATTTCTTTCTTTACATAGGTTTGTAACTTGGTAATAGGCTGCTTTCTCATGTAATAGCTCTCCACATTTGTGGATGAAATGCTAAGGTTTGACCGTATTGACTGTCCTTTACTTGTGCTCTGACCTTGTTGTGAATGGATTGTATTTCATGTCCTCTGATGATCATTCTTATTTCTAAACTTTCAGGTAGAGACATTATCACAATAGCATCCTTTTGATGGAAATGCCATAAATACTTTCTTTATGTAGTCATAAACACTACTATTGATTCAAAATCTTTATAATGCAACACAAAGTAAGAGTGTAAGAGTTATTTTCATCTATGTAATGACTGCACTTTGCATTACATGGCTTAGTCACAATTTATCATTCACTGTTGATTTGTTTTTTCAAGTTCATAGATAACATGAAGATAAACTTGTAACCTTTAATGGCACTACTCTTAGTCACGACCATGCTCTGTTCACTTGAAGCACCATGATTTATGATGCCTTCAATATGTGAATTTTATGAGCTCCTCTATTTCAATCAACAAGACCATTGCCATCTTTAATATCATTGTTCTTCTTTGAATCCTTTGTCTATGCTTAGAGGAATCATTTCTAGAGGAAACCATTTGGCAACCTGCTCACTCATTCACATAAGTTAATGGCCCATTCTAGAGAGTAGAAGACCCCTGTTCTTTGTGTTATGGCATCGCAATTGTATCTTGATCACATCATATGAGGGTTCTAGTGCTGTCATTGACCTCTTGCAATGGCACGTTCATAATAGGCATATTATCTCTATCAACTAGAGTTGATGTTTCTTGAATATCTTTGCCTTTTACGCCTTTCCTCAAACCATCATTCATTGATTCTTAGCTGGAAAACCTGTTTGTCTAATGTTTGATTGGGAAGGCCTTGAGTAAAGCCTTATGCAACTTGGTTATCTAAAGGATCTTCGTCAAAAATTGAAGTTTCTCTTTTATCTTCAGAATTGAGATCATTAGAAAGTGGTCAAAATTCTAACTCCAACGCAACTTGAATGGAGTCAAATAGAGTTACGAAGTCCAAGATATGCTCAGTCAAACCTTGGTCAACCTTGGAGCCAAGTCAAAGAAAAAATGGTCAAAAATTGATGTTCTCAAAAGTGGTGAATATTGGCGTGAATGCAAAGATCTCATTGTGAGCTTTCTAACAACGTTCGTTTCATGGAAAATGAAGTTTGTTTGCAAGAGATATGAGCAGTCAAAGTTGGGTTGAATTTGTTGACATCAACATGGTACAGTTAGCATGGTATGGTCAACATCCATTCATCATCATCATCCAATCGTATGTTGACATGTGGCAAAAACTAGACAAATAAATAATAATAATAATAAAAAATGCACCTAATCCTAAGCCTTAAAACAAGGCTAAAATAAGCCTCAAAACAAGGAAAACAAAACCCACACCTACCTCCCACGTGCATGCTTACTTGGGGAAAATTTAAGGAGGAAATGGTAGGCTTTACTTGGTAAAACAAGTAAAACAAAAAAAACTAAAATATTCCCCTTAAAAATAACCACTAAATTAATGGGTGGTAAGTAATAATTAGTAAGCCCAAATTTAAAACAAAGTCCTCTAAAAGGATGAAACAAACAAACTCCTATAAACAATATAATCCCAAATATAACAAAAATTAAGGGACTTAGGGATTTTATGTGTTTTTTTAAAATAATGTAAAATGGGAGATTTGAAGATTTTTGTGTAAATAAGGGGGATTTTTAAGTTGTATTTGTAAAAATGGAGAGATAAGGTTGTTTTGTAAAATCAATTGGTTAGTAACCAAATTGATTAAATTTTCAATATAAAAAGCGGGGTTTAGAGGCTTGAGGAATCATTGGGAATTATTCAGGTGTTGGAGACTTAGAGCATTTTGGAGAGATAATTTTGTTGTTCTTGTACGTCGAGAGAATGCTGGAATTTCTTCGTGCTTGAAGGGAAGAGCTTGCAAACTGTTGTAATGTCAATTTTTTGAAGATTTCAATCGGATCGGTCTACTCTTTGGAGAGGAGCTCGAAGACAGTCATTCTTACGACAAACTCCATTATCAATTTGTTTGCGTTCTCTCCCTTTCTCGTCTCATTCTGAATTCTGATTTTTTTCATTTAATTATGTGTAGTTGATTTCATTTTTGTAATTTGCAGTTTTGAGGCTGTAATTAGTTTGTATTCTTAAAGCAATCGTCTTAGATCCTAAATCAGATCAAATTGGTATCAGAGTTGTGTTTTGACTAGTATTACAGATTCGAATGCTTACACACTCCTAGCTTCAACAAGGCAAAGGCAAACTTGAAGAGTATAATCTAGAGATTGGAAGACGAAGAGCTCATTCACGAACACAGATGGCAAATCCAAACAATGGACAAAGTTCAAAGCTTGGTGAGAAGGAATTTCATAAGGCTTTTCCTGACATGAAGGAAATGGTCGAAGTCTTATTCCAGGAGAGGCAAGAAAGGATGCAGAGACATGAAGCTCATGTAGGAAAAGGAAAGAAATCATGAGATGATCTTGAGCCTCTGAAGACACCTCCCTCTTCTGCTTTTTCTCTGTCTTCTTCGTCTTCTCCTTCTTCTCCTTCTACTCATTCTATGCCTTTTAATCCTTTTAAGGGTGCACATAAGCCCAAAATTAAGTTGGATGTAAAATTTGACTTACCAAAGTATTGTGGTGAATTAAATGCTGAAAAACTAGATGACTAGATTCAGCAAGTTGAAGTTTATTATAGAGTCCAAAACCTTGTAGATGATGCTGATAGGATCCAAATTGCTACTCTTCGGTTAGGGGGTATAAATCTAACTTAGTGGGAGAGTAGGAATAGGGAAGAAATCTCCCAACATGGTAAAGTCAACTTTTCCTAGATAGAATTTGTAAGTGATCTTAAAAAGAAATTCTATCCCTTAGGCTACATGCAACAATTAATGATGAATTGGAAAATGTTTAGGCAAGGGAAAGGTCAGTCCGTTTAGGATTACAATCATGAATCTCGTAAAAGGGATATTGCATTAGATGTTTCGTTGTACACCTAGGATACTTTCTTGAAGTACATAGGAGGTCTTAATTCCTACCTTAGACATTCAATTTTGGCTTTGAATCCCAATAACCTTGATGAAGTTTGTGTCCAAGCTACCCACTTAGAGTCTAGAGGTAAGGGATCATTCATTGATAAGTTTGATAAAAAAATATCTAAGTTTGAGGGAAAGTCTAAGGGTAAAGATAAAGGTAAAGGAAAGAAGACAGCTATAGTGAAGAAAGAGAGTGAAAAACCCACATGCTCACACTATAAGAAAGAGGGGCATGATGAATTGAGGTGTTGTAAATTGCATCCAGAGGCAAAGCTGAAAAGATTTGGAGGCAATAAAGGAAAACAAAAGACTATTGTTGCTATCGTTCAACAAGATCTTAGATCTAATTCCAGAGATGAGACAAAGATCATTGTTGTCGGGATCCAAGATAAAGGGAAAGGTATAAATCCTTCTTCTAATGCAAGTATTTCTAATGCAAGTACAAGTAATGCAAGTGAAGTATCCACTCCTAAATTTGATAAATAGCGGAATGAACTATTTCACATTTGTGCGGTAACTAAACACACAAAGATTGATACACTATTTAATTCAGGCTCTCAAGTCAACTTGATTTTTGAAGAGGTTGTTAAGAAATTGAATCTAACTACTACTCCTCATCCTAACCCCTATCCACTTGGATGGGTATGTAATGATGCACAGTTGCAGGTGACAAAACAATGCAAATTGTGTTTTTCCATCACTGCTAATTTCATTGATGAAGTAGAAGTAGATGTTGTACCTCTGGATATTTGTGGGCTTGTATTAGGGATTCCTTATCTGTATGATAGAAAGGTAATCTTTTACAGGGGGGAGAAAAAGTATCATATTTTTAAAGATGGGGTAGAATATATTGTACATGCACACAAGGTCAAGACTAATCTCACACTAGTTAATGCTGGTCAAATGAAAAGGTTAGTCAACTCTAGTAAGAACTTTGTGTTAATTCTTGTAAAATCCAAAGAAGAAGATATCTTTGAGGAATTTAAGGGGTGTGATCCAAAACATAAGGTTGAAATAGTCAAAATTGTTTCCGCTTATGATGTCTTGTTTTAGGAACCAAAGGGGTTGCCACCCAAGAGGGAAATACAACATGAAATCTATTTGCAACAGGATGTGTCATTGCCTAACATTGACTTGTACTGTTTGTATGTTATGCAGAATGAGGAAATCAAGAAGCAAGTTCAGGAATTAGTAGAGAAAGGAGTCATATGTCCTAGTACATCTCCTTGTGGTTTTCCAATTATGTTGGTTCCAAAGAAAGATGGATCTTGGAGAATGTGCATTGACTACCATGCCCTGAACAAAATAATGGTAAAAAATAGGTATCCTCTTCCAAGAATTGATGGTTTACTTGATCAATTAAAACATGCGGTTTATTTCACAAAATTAGATTTGTGAAGTGGTTATCATCATATTAGAATTGCAGAAGATGACATTTGGAAAAATTCTTTCAAGACAAAATAGGGACTTTATGAATGGTTGGTTATGCCCTTCGGGCTTTGTAATGCACCTGCCACGTTCATGAGAGTCATGAACGATGTCTTTCATCCTTTCATTGATGATTTTTTCATTGTCTATCTAGATGATATTCTTATATTTAGCAAGTCTTGGGATGATCATGTAAGTCATGTAAAGAAAAATTTTGATGTTTTGAGAAAAGAAAAACTCTATGTAAAGATGTCTAAGTGTGAATTTGCAAAGACATCTCTAGTGTACTTAGGCTATGTCGTAGGGAATGGTCAATTAAAAGTAGACCCTGCAAAGTTTGAAGCTATTGTAAACTGGCCTAAGCCAAGTACTATAACAGAAGTTAGAAGTTTCTTAGGTGCAGTCCAGTACTGGAGAAAGTTCATTGCAAAATTCTCCTACATTGCATCACCATTGCACACATTGACAAGTACGCAGATAGCTTTTCAGTGGGGAGGTCCACAACAGAAGGCCTTCAACACTTTGAAGGAAAAGCTAAGCACTGCACTAGTTTTGGCTTTACCAAATCTACATTAGCCATTTGAGATCGAGACTGATGCAAGCGGGTTTGCCATGGGAGTTGTTCTTATGCAAGGAGGTAAACCAGTCTGCTACCACTCTGAAACCTTTTCAGGAGCAGTAAGTAACTATCCTACTTATGATAAGGAAATTTATGCATTAGTTCAGAGTGTTAAGAAATGGAAACATTACATAATGGGGAAAGAAACTGTAATCCACACTTATCACCAGCCACTACAATACTTGCACTCACAATCTAAACTACAGCAAAGTAGGCATTTCAGATAGATGGGATTTTTACAACAATTTCACTTAGTAATTAAGTACAAGAAAGGTACCCATAACAAAGTAGCAAATATGCTTTCTAGGCCTCCCATTATGAATGCATTGATTATCCTTAAAGGTAGTTCCATGGTGCATGAAAGCTTTCAGGAACAATATGCTAATGATGAAAACTTTAAGGATATTTATTCAGCTCTAATTGCAGGAAAACAGATAGAAGAGAAAGATTATTATGTGCAGGATAAACTTTAGTATCATTTGGGAAAATTATGTGTTCTGAAAGATGAACAAGCACATGTAATTCATGAAGCTCACGCCTCTTGATTGCAGGACATTTTGGGGTAAGTAAAACAATTACTCAGTTGCAGAAATATTGTTATTGGCCTAAAATGCAGGAAACTGTCACCAAATACATTAAGGGTTGTATTATGTGTGCAACTAGTAAACCAAGTAACAGAAAACTGGGGTTGTACACACCATTACCTGTTCCATCCCGTCCATGGGAAAGTGTGTCTATAGATTTTGTTGGGGGTTTACCTATGTCTAGGAAGGGTCATGATTATCTTTATGTAGTAGTTGATCAGTTCAGCAAAATGTGTATCTTAATGCCATGTAAAAAGCAAGTCACTACTGAACTGACAGCTCAAATGTACTTCCAATTTGTATGGGTTCACTTTGGGTTACCTACTTCTATTGTATCGGATCAAGATTCTCGATTCCTAGGGGAATTTTGGTCAGCTTTGTGGGGACTCATGGACACTAGACTGAAGAAGAGTACAGCCTTCCATCCGCAGACCAATGGACAGACAGAGGTAGTAAATAGGATAGTTGTGCATCTACTTAGAGGCTACTACAACAAGCATCCCAAATTGTGGGATGAGAGTCTTCATTATGTGCAACATGCTTACAACCATGTGGCACACTCTTCTACAAAGAGGTGTCCTTTTGAGATTGGTTTCGGTTATGTGCCCAAGAATCCAATGGATTTTTCTTTTGGGAAAGATGATGTTGAAGATGGATGCCATGATTCAGAGAAGGCTTTGAAGTTTATCCAGAAAGTCCAAGCCATCCATCAGGTAGTAGAAGCATAGTTGGAAAAGAGCCAAGCCAAATACAAGGCTTGACATGATAAACATCACACCAATCATCATTTTGAAGTCGGTGACCACGTTTGGTTACATATCAGCAAGGAAAGAATGCAAGGTGAAGGAAGGAAGCTCAAGCCAATTTGGTATGGTCCCTTTGAGATCTTGGAAAAGATTGGAACCAATTCCTTTCACTTCAATCTTCCTCCATACATGCAAATCTATTCAGTTGTCAATTTTGATAACTTGAAGTTGTATGAACCTTCGATGATATTGGACAAGGAGACTGATATCCAGGTTCCATCAATGGATGATCTTTCACCAAAGTACATGTCAGAGTTGCTGAAAATGTCATCCTCGACAGGAAAACTAGGACTTCATGAAGAGGAGTTGAATACCTTAGAGTGGGACTAAAGGGGATGAATCCAAGCAAGGAAAAATGGATGGAGATTGGTAAAGTGAGGGAACTTTACCCTCACTTACTTTCCTTGTAACTAGCTTTTGGAGGTCCAAAATCTCTCCAGTCGGGAGGACTGATCCAGAGGATCTTCACCAAAAAAGAAGTTTCTCATTTATCTTTATAAATGGCATCATCAAAAAGTGGTCGAAATTCTGACTTGAACGCAACTTGAACGAAGTCAAATGGAGCTACGGAGTCCAAGATATGCTCGGTCAAACCTTGGTCAACCCTAGAGCCAAGTCAAAGAAAAAAGGTCAAAAATTGATGTTTTCAAAAGTGGCCAAGATTGGCATCAATGTGAAGATCTCACCGCAAGCTTTCTGACAACATTTGTTTCATGGAAAACAAAGTCTATTTGCACAAGATATGAGCAGTCAAAGTTGGGTTGACTTTGCTGAGATCAACATGGTATAGTCAGCATGGTATGGTCAGCATCCAATCATCATCATCAGCCAATCACATGTTGACATGTGGAAAAATCTAGACAAATAAAAAATAATAATAAAAAAAATGCACCTAATCCTAAGCCTTAAAACAAGGCTAGAATAAGCCTCAAAACAAGGAAAACAAAACCCACACCTACCTCCCATGTGCATGCTTACTTGGGGAAAATTTTAAGGAGGAAAAGGTGGGCTTTACTTGGTAAAACAAGTAAAACAAAAAAACTAAAATATTCCCCTTAAAAATAACCACTAAATTAATGGGTGGTAAGTAATAATTAATAAGCCCAAATTTAAAACAAAGTCCTCTAAAAGGATGAAACAAACAAACTCCCATAAACAATATAATCCCGGATATGACAAAAATTAAGGGGCTTAGGGATTTTATATGTTTTTTAAAAATAATGTAAAATGGGAGATTTGAAGATTTTTGTGTAAATAAGGGGGATTTTTAAGTTGTATTTGTAAAAATGGAGAGATAAGGTTGTTTTGTAAAATCAATTGGTTAGTAACCAAATTGATTAAATTTTCAATATAAAAAGGGGGGTTTAGAGGCTTGAGGATTCATTGGGAATTATTCAGGTGTTGGAGACTTAGAGCATTTTGGAGAGATAATTTTGATGTTCCTATACGTCAGGAGAATTCTAGAATTCTGTCGTGCTTGAAGGGAAGAGCTTGCAAACTATTGTAATGTTGAATTTTTGAAGATTTCAATCAAATCGGTCTACTCTTTAGAGAGGGGCCTAGAGACATAGTCGTTCTTACGACGAACTCCGTTATCAATTTGTTTGTGTTCTCTCTCTTTCTCATCTCATTCTGAATTCTAATTTTGTTCAGTTAATTATGTGTAGTTGTTTTCATTTTCGTAATTTGGAGATTTGAAGTTGTAATTAGTTTGCATTCTTAAAGCAATCATCTTAGATCCTAAAACATATCATAGGAACAAATAATTGTCAAAAATCTATCATACGTCAAATCTATCTAACACTCCATTCACATACTTGCTTTTGCTTAACCAAATCTTTTTGTTAGCTCTATCTCTTTTGATCTCCATCCCCAAAATATACCTCACTACACCTAGATACTTCATCTCAAACTATGTTGACAACTAAGACTTCAAATCAAAAATTAGACTTTTACCATTGTCAAAAAATAGCATATCATTTATACATGTACAATGTAATTATGAGAATATGACTATTATCATATTTTTAATAAGTAGAATGGTTCGATTTAGATCTCAGAAATCCCAAAGACAACACATAAGTGTCAAATTTTAGGTACCACATCCTATGAGATTTCTTAAGACCATATATAGACTTTTTCAATTTGCATGCCAGATGTTCTTTACCTTTAAGCATGAAATGATTTGGCTGTGACATATAAATTTCTTCCTTCAAGTCAACATGAAGGAATGATGTCTTCACATCCATCCATTCCACTTCTAGATCATACGTTGATGTAAGTGATAACAAAAACTAGATAGATATCAACTTCACAATAGGAGATAAAATCTCACCATAGTCAATTCCCTCCACCTAAGAATGCCCCTTAGCAACCAACCATGTCTTATGCTTCTCAATACTTCCATCCAAACTAGATTTTCTCTTGAACACCCATTTACATCTAATGGGTTTCTGTCCTTCAAGCAAATTAGGTACCAAATCCCATGTATCATTTTTCTTCAATGCAACCATTTCTTAATCCAAGAATTTGCATCATAAATACCCATAGCCTCTCTAGTAGTCCTCGGCTCATCAGTGTTAGCAATCAAAGCAAAAATGCAACTAGAGTGCAACAATGAATAACCAAACCTATTAGGTTGCCACCTATCTCTGGTAGACCTCCTTAATTGTTGAGGTTGACTTTCTTTTTCTTCGAAACTTTTAGAGCTTTCAAAACTCTCCTCATCATCAGGTTCAACAAGAGTACAAAGTTCTTCTTTCATCAAAGTAGGTGGAATCCGAACTACCTCCTTCTATTTATCCTCTTTCTCTAGCTATAGCTGAACTGTGGAAGGTTTCATCTCTCAAAAAAATCACAGTTTTGATGTAGAGAACCTTTTGGGCTACTACATCCCAATGCTTGTACTCCTTAACAATGACACCATAGTCAATGAAGATAAATTTAACTACCTTGTTCTCCAACTTAGACCTCTTCTCAATCAAAACATGAGCGTAAGCTTCATAATCAAATACCCTAAGATGTCCCATTGACGGATTTTTACCAAACCACACCTCCATGTGTGTCTTATCAACGAGAGCTAATGTAGCAGATTTGTTGATTAAA